>JAHZNC010000785.1:0-12799 GCA_027744095.1 Zhuqinia jingwanae | reverse complement strand
TTTTGCAGATGACATGTTTATATGTACATATAAAAAAAGTTAGCACTATGTATACCTACGCATATAAACATTAGCGTGACGGCTATATCAAACTTTTTTTTATAGTATGATAACATGATAAGCTAATAATAATAATAATAATAACAAGTTGATATAGACGGACAGGCGGAAGTTTGCAAACAGAAAGTGTAGCAATGGGTGCTACAGCTACTCAATAATAATGTAACCATATGAAATGGAAGTTAGTGTCATGAGCATAAAAAAGCTTCTTACCGTTTTTTTTCTTCTCTCTTTCGAAAAGTAAGTAAACACACAAGAAGAATAAGTACTATTAGCAGTAGAACCAGTACCAATAGTACTAGCACAGCACACTACTATTTGCTCTCTCTCCATTTTTTTCGCTCTAATTTTTCCTTTCGCTGAACTAAACTCTCCTGTTTTTATAGCATTTAGCATTGTGTGTGTCATGCAAGTATAAAAAAAGAGAGTAGTAGTAGTAGTAGGTGCGCTATGCATATCTACATATTATTATTTTTTTATCGACAATGACACCAGCTCTCCTTGTTTGGTTTGCCAGGAAGAAGGAAGGGAGAAAAAAAATCAAAGGGATTTCAAGTGGAAGAAAGAGGAAGAAAAAAAAAAGATGCAGAAGCTGGAAAAATACTACGACATAGTCCATTTCACGTTGACTCGAGAGAGAGAGAAGAAAAAAAGAAGACTTGAGCTCCCAAACGGTGAACATGGTATATATACATGATATTTTTTTCCTCTGCTGATGATGATGACTACTAGGAGCACGAGGACGATGAAGTTGTTATAAGTGAAGGAGTAGTAGTAGTAGTTGTTATAAATATGTTATATAATATATTGGTTTAGAGTGTAAGTACCTATTATATTGTGTATATTGTTCCCATTGCCATCATACTACATAGCTTGCTGCCTTTACAGGGTCCTCTCATAAATCCCGACCTTCAACAACACTCTTTTCTCTCTTTCCTCTCTTTTCTCTCTTTTCTCTACACAAAAGACTGAGAGTACAAAATGTTCGTTTTTTTTTTCAAGTAAAAAAAATGAAAGTGGTATGTGGTTTGATCTAGTCTGATGATGTGATATACTTACGAGTACATGTATGTAGTATGCATGTATGTATGTGTTAACCAAACTGAAATCGTCGAACAAAAGCACAAAAAAATGTATAAATAAAACTGCTTTTTTTGCTGTAGTGGTGGTGGTGGTAGTAGTGGCTGCAGCAGCAGCGATTTTTTTGCTCTCTAACAGTCCCTTTTTTTACTTATTTCTTCCTCTTCTTCTTCTTCTTCTTGTACACACAAAAGGATCTCCCAGCAGCTTTCTACTTCACTCTTGTTTTGGTGGAGTGGTATAATAGTGTATGTGCTTATTGTTTGACTACTACACTTCTTCGACTGCATTCAAGAATTTTGTAAACTTTTTTTTTTGTCTGGACACATTCCGTTCGTCATTTTTTTTGTTGTATTTGTGTGTGTGTGTGTGGTGGTTGGTGATTGTCGTCCTTGTATTCTTAGTACAGTTTCAGCTACTACACAGCAGTGTAAAAAAAAAGAATTTCATTGAGTAACCAACTTCCTCTTTCTTTCTCTCTCTGCCTCTCTCTTTTTCTGCCTGCATTTAATTGCCATCATATGATCGCTCAAAAAGAATATATAAGTATTTATAATAATAATAATATAACCATAGTAATATTTATATAGTTTTTCCATACATGGTCACTAGGAAGCAGTGATGGGGAACCAACAAATAAATCTCTTAAAAAAACAAGTCGTAGTATTAAAGCCCAGCGCAATTGCAAAAATCATGATGTCGACGGCGGCTGTGGTGGTGGTGGTAAAAAGATGAAGTTGCCATGTACTTGTTTTTTCTCTCAAACCAAACCAAAAACTACTATCCTTTCTTCCCTTTTTCTTCTTCGTCTTGTCCAAGTTGTCGCAAAAAGAGAAAAGTACTTTATATAGAGAGACGCACACAGAGACGCAAACATACATAATCATCATCAGCAACAACTTCACGACTACCACTACTACCCCACTACTATTACTATTGCCACACAACATTTATTTTTTTCGTCTTGGTAAAATGTCTTTTTCTGTCATTTTTCTGTGCAATAGTCACTACTCCTTTCTCTTTCTCTTTCTGTATCTCTCTTTCTATTTTTTTAGTCGTCTTACAACAAAGAATCACCACCGTCGCCAGCACCACAAAAATAATACAAAGCTGAAATGGTAATAATAGAAACAATGGTAGTTATGCGTTTATTTCCATTTTCTTTCTACTTTGTTCTCAACTTTATTATAGCAATATAGAGATGTAGGTAGTGTTGTGCAGAATTTGTGTGTGTGTGTGTGTAAAAGAATGCACACAAGAATAATAATAATAATAATGCATACAAAAACTGTAAGCATAAATATGCCAATGTCTCTAATAGCACGCGCTACACTATAACTAAAAGAAAGATACCTACTTTTTTTCTGGGATCTCTGCTTCCTTTACTCACACACACACAGACACACATACAATTCCTATCGTTGCCATGATCATCATATCATCATCATAATCATCATACTCCCGTCTAAGTTTTTTCCCTTCTTCTTCTTCTTCTTCTTCGCCCTACCTACACACTTATAACGTACACATCTTTTTTCCACTCTCTTGACTTTCCCTCACTTTTTCTCCATTGTTCCAATGAAAGAATAACTATAACTTAAGTACAAAAGGGTTTCTCCTTTTTTATTATTTTCTTTTTCTTCTTCTCTTTTTAACGTTTTCATTGCATTTCCCCTTTTTTCTCCTCCTTTTCTTCACAACTTCTTGTGATGCGACGATCACTAACACCACCACTGCCGCCATTTGCTCTGCCACTACCGCTTTTTTCCTTTACTAACACATCATGTCTTTCTATATATATATATATATCTATGTGTGTGGAGGAAGCATCCTCCTTTTTTCTTTTTTTAGTTGGGTAGTGAAAGAATTATGAGAATTTTAACCCAAAGCCCAAAGAGCATTTTATTAGGGGTTGTTAGTACCTCACTTCTTCCAAAAAATACTACTACGACCACCACCACCATCACCACATATACTTATCTGCCGTTATTTATAAAAGCTTACTAGTACTCCCACCACAAGTATTAGTGAAATGCACTATTGTGTAAACCACACTCACATGTGAGCGTTTTAGATATAGAAGCTATCAAAAAGGGAAATAAGACTGACAAAAAGAAGAAGGAAAAAAATGCTGAGAGCTATATAACGTTTATTTGTGGTGGTGGTGGTGGTGGTAGTAGTAGCAGTAGTACAAACACCACCACTGATGCTACTACAAATACCACTTGCCGATTTTATTGTAGTTTTTTTTCTTCCTTTTTTTATTATTGCATCTCTTCTTCTTCTTCTTTTTCCTTCGTCGTCGTCGTCTTTTTTTTCCTATCTATATTCAACATATATTTTAGCACCACCATCACATCGCACCGGTTAGCCTGCACATTGAATGTCAGTGATATACAAAAAACGGTGGTGGTGGAAACTGGTTATGTATTCTAATAAAGTTTTGGAACACATGCACCAAAAAAAAAAATCTCATCTGCCTTTATTTCAGTATTTTTCTCTCTCTCCTCGTGTGCAAGACATGTTTCCTTACCGTAGTTTAGGCAAGGAGCATAAAGACATTTTATATTGCTGTGTTGTTTGTAGATGCTTTCTGGTTTTGCAATGATTGCAATTTCTTGTTTTATTATCCTTATCAAATTTGTTGGAGCCACCTCACCTTCTCTATAACGTAATAGTCAATGAACATTAAAATGTCTCTCAAAATTTGCTCAATTAATTCCTTTTGTGTACGACATTCCAGATTCACGACGAGACAATGACTAAAACACTGAAACTGATATCATTGTTTAGTTGTAATAAAGTACCAATTACTATGGCTATGGGGCAAAAAGAAATAAACATGTATAGTACGCTTTCCATAAATGTAAACATACTTTATTTCCAAATATTCTATTTTTTTAAACTGAGCAATTCTACACAAAAAAATGTGCCGTTTATTTTTACTGCTTGTTTTGCATATTTTACATGTAAAATGTTTTCAAATACCTGAGATATTATGCTTGTTTGCATATATTAAATTACATGGACAGATTAAAACGTCAAGTTATATGATGATATGCAAGTGAATGATACTGAGTGGAAAATATTTCTCGCCAGCGTATTTTTTTTTTTACTTTGCTGAAAGCAATACATATTGCATTGGAATCGGAGCTGCTGCTTCCGATTTTTTTCTAACCTTGTGGATAAAGACCTATTGAAATGCCTATTTGTTGAAAGGAAAAATTGGAGTACGCTCTGTATCTCTCGTATCTGGACATGCTCCATTATTGCTCACACTTCCCTTGTTCTTCTCTTTACTTATTGATTCCACATTTACAAATGTCCTTGCCCTGCTTCTGCAAATTATAGTGTCAAAAAAAAAAAAATTGGTTGGGAAGATAAAAAATGCACCATAAATATAATTATACTTTTTTCTTCAATTTAATGGTTCAAGCTTTTAGACTTTAAAAAAAGTCAAGTCAAAGTGTATCATATCCATCCAAATTATTTATCGTTCGAGTGCACACACACAGTCTATCTATACTAATGTAGTGTTGTACATAATATATTTATATATGTATATATTTTTTATACATTTGCACCGTTTGCTTTCGCATTTTATTTTATGAACAAAGCTCTTTAAAGCTTTTGAGGATTTTTTTTATATATTTTGGTGAGTGAATTAAAAGGTCGAATGTTGATTTGATTACAAATCTTGCTCATTCCACAAAAAAAATTGCAATTTTCATAATTGCAATTTTGTTGGTAAGCTCATAAGTATAAAGGAGACTTACCCAAGGTGAGCAGATTACTACACGTGGAGAGTGTTTTAAAAAGCAGAAATCCTCCTCACATTTGAGCATTTTTTTTCATTGAGGCTGATGATGATGATGATGATGTAAAGCAAAAGGGGAGAAAAAAAAGAAAAACACAAGCTGTCAGGAAAACGCATCTAATGGAGAAAATACAAGGCCTTCTGACAGAAGAAGGAACTGTCATCCCGGCTAATTACTCCATTTTTGCTTCTTGGTGACACTCTCATAATGGTGGGTGGTGGTGATAGTGATGTTGGAAGCTGTTTTTTTTAGGGCAAAGATGACATCTAAAGTTGATAGAACAATATGACATTGTTGTAATTATTTGTTAGCCTTGTCACCATTTCTGGGAACAGAACAACAGCGCGTGTAAAAAAAAATACTCGTGATTGAGAAGAATCCATATTATATATATATAGCTTCCTTTCATTTCATTCACTCCTTGTCCGTGCCCACAAGCTGCCCTAGTATTTTTATTCCACCCGAAAAATAAAAATCCCAAGAAAAAAATACCAAGCTACGAATAAAAGAGAGAGAGAGAGAGAGGGAGAAAAGAAGGAGTAGAAAGAAAAAATAGGTAGACAAGGTCAAAGGACAAGTTAGTCTTCCTGTCTTGTTCATCTGTCCATTTTGCTTTTGTGACAGAATCACATGCAGCAAGAAACAGTTCACTTTTCTTTCTTTTCATCCTTTTTTTAACTCCCTAGTGTCCGTGTTCTTGTTGTTTGATAAAAAAACATAAAGGAAAAGAAGAAGAAACCTGGTGAAATATTAGATGAGCTGACTGAATATATACTATAGCTTTTGTAGACACGGTTTGTTGTACTCCTTGTCAGCCAGTTGCGGCAGCGGCTTGGAGGCAAAAATGCACGCACAGCCACACACACACACACACACACACTCGTACAAACACTCAAAAAAGCATAGGCATCATTTTTATGAGAAAATAATAGAGCAGGAAAGCTTTTAGCCTTTTGGGATTACTTAAAAAGTCACTTGACGACGCATGAAGCATCATTCCCTGGCCTGTGAAAATGGCAAGAAAAAAAATATACGGAGGAAGAATCTGAAACTGGCTGACTGCAGAAAAACGAAAGGAGAAAAAAAATATGGCTGGGTCCATTACATAATATACCGTTTTATATGTATATTAAATATGTCCATCTTGCACACATCCCTGAGCGAAAAGCAAAACTCAGTTGCGATCATCTTTTTTTCTTCTTCCAACAAGTCAGCCACACACACATACACACATACACAGGTACACAAAATAGTGAGACAGGAAGTAAACGACTGGAGAAGTAGTATACTAACCGGAAAAGGACATTGCCATCGTAACTATAACGTCGTCATATTATCATCATCTTCATCAAAATGGTAATCTTCATCGCCAAAAAGACTGTCGAGAAAAAGGAATAGAATGAAGAATAAAAATTATACGCGCATTTTATACTACATCTTTTTTTTCAAACCAAAAAAAAGTTATTGTTATCTGACTATTGTGAGGAGTTGCTAGGCTAGGTACTTTTTTTGATGAGTACATTTTAAGTGTGCCAGTACTTACAACAAGATGATAATAATTTTGATGATAATGATCTTGAAGATGTTGGCGTAGCAAGTCAATATGAAGAAAATAATAATTGGGCGCTCTTTTTTAATGCAACTACATACATACATAGTTTTGCAATGATGATGACTTGATGACGTGCATAAAAAAGTATTTTTTTTTAGAGAAACAGGGGAAATGGGACATGAGTATGAGCATTCATTTATGGGAAACATAAATTCCGCTTCATAATTTCATTCTTCATTTTCACCTCCGGATATTTAAACCAGAATGCGGAGAACAAAGTTGGTGATATATATACATAAATAATTATTATAACAAAGTTACGTATTAAGTCATAATACAAATTACATCAGGAAATAATTATTACTTTCTGTGTGTGTGTGTGTGTGTGTGTGTGTTGGATCACATGTGCTTTGTTTCCTTTCATTTTTTTGGATTACAAAATTTGATGAAATATGAAAAACGTGCATAAAAAAATAAGAAAGATGTGAGATTATTTAACGACCTGCTTTACCGGCGCCCAACTTTTCTGAAGAAATTAAAGAAGAAATTTTACACAAGCGGAATTATTTACCAGTTTTACCAAACTATGTACTTAATTAGAGCATTGCTCATCATGAACAAAAAAATAATAATAATTTATTTTAGTCGCTACTCATTTCTTTAAAATATTATGATGGAAACTAGCTTGAATATTATTATTACTATTAACTCTTATTTATTTTTCTGTCTCGCCTTTTGTAGTACAACGTTTTATGAGAGAAAATGAGATTATTTGTTTTAGTGTATTTTTTTCATAATGAAATGGAAAGAAATATGGAAAATAGAGTAAAGCAAGTTTAAATAGAGTGCTGCTGCTGCTGTTCCTCCTGTTCCTGCTTCCACTCCTGCTTCTTACAAAAAAGATTTTTTTTTGTTTAATGAATAGAGTCCAATTACACGATTTTAATTAATTCTGTTACTGTGATCATGATCATGATGATGATGTTATGCACGCAGTTCCTCGTCGTGAGTGAAATACATAATATGTTTTTAAAGTAAGTTCATAAGACTAATAATAAAAAAGTACAGGCTGCTCAAATACAAACACATATCCTCTTTTGCTTTTCATTCCTCTCGTCCTGTTCCTTTGAGAATATCAATGTGTAATCATAATCATATGCTCAATTAACTTTTAAAAAACTGGGTATGTGTGTGTGTGTGTGTGTGTGGCGATAGATGAACAGCTGAATGAGCAAAAGAAAGAACCGGATTCATGCATCATGAAAAAAACGTGTATGCATTTTGAAAATGTATCCATAAAAAAACTCCCACATTTTTTATATGTTCGTGTGATATCAAAATGAAATTTGTTAAGAACTGGAGCCTGGTGGGGGGGGAGGTATGATGTATAAATATATATATATATTATGTCGAGAAAGAGAGGAGTGGTACTAGTAGTGAACGTATAAGCAAGATTAAAGCATTAAAAAAATTGTGTGAGGAGAAAATGAATGAATGAATGGATGGATGGTTGGATGGATGGAATGGTTGAATGAAAGGGAGCAACAGCAGCGCAGGCAGAGATGAGGACACAAAAAAAGAGGCAGCACAGCAAAGCCGTGACAAGGGAACTTTTTCTCAGCTTTTCTTTTGTCAGCAGATTGTGCATGCAGTAGTTCCGCTTTCCTTTCTTGATTACACATCTTCTTTACAGCAAGAATTAAAGGGAAAAGGTTGTGGGCGAGTGAAATAGTTTTTATTATTTACAAAATTTCAGAGTCTTTTTAGTAGCAAGTCAAACAGTGAAAGGAAAATGGGGAAAAGTGTATAGGCTGGCTTCTTTTTATTTACGTATTTAACAAAAAAAGGAAAAGATGTGCAAATGGAAAAATAAAATTTTGTACCAGGGGAAAAAAATGTATCGTCATATCTCATATCCCATACATATAAATACAACCAAAGTTGTAAATAATTATATTATATATATAATTTTTTTTCTCAAAAAAAAGAAGAAGTGCTAAGCCTCTGTTAAATCTGTATGTACATACAACATGTGTGTCTGTATCAGTATCTAAATTGGATTTGCCTTTTTTTTCTCCCGTAATAAAAAAATATATATGCTGTATACAAAAAAAAGTTGTGTGAAAGAAACATTACCACAACAACAACAACAGCAGTAGCAACAGAAGCATCATTTTCATCTTAACGTCCTTTCTTGTGAACGTGGCCGTGTGGTACAAAAAAGGTTTCCCATTTCATTCCATCTTCCTTCATATTATTGCCCTTCTTTATTAACAACTCTCTCTTTCTCTGGATGCTTTTGCTTTGAAATCAGTACGGCTCATTCCAAGAAGCCATGCGGACATGTCCTCCTCTTCCACCACCTCCTCCTCCTTTTCAACTTTGCTTTTCCTCCTCAACAAGAATGTTTGAAATGAATGCAAAGAAAGAAATTGAATTACTGTACTCATGAATTTCAATCTTTTCACTCTCTCAGTTTTTTTTTTACCAAGCCACCACCATCATCATTCTAACACCGACTTCATCCTCTTTCCCCACGTCATATAGTAATTCTCTGAGTGTTATATTTTATTTTTCCTTTAAGAAAAATGAAAGACATCATCCCATTCCGGTTTTAACAAAATACACAAAATAAAACCTTTATGACGTCCTCATTCAGCTACAACATATCGTTTACAAGTTTTTTTTGGTCATCTTCACCGGCGGCTAACACATTTTTCTTTTCCTTTTTTAAAACTCTTCACAATATCCATAAAAACAACGTTTTAATAACAGTAAAAAAAATTCCTAATAATATGAGTACCTTCATGTTATGTCTTTTAAGACATAAAAGAATATAAGACAAAGTTAAAAAGAAAAGTTTTGGGCGAGGTCGCAGGTGTGTTACTACAACAAGAGGAGTCTTTTTGTTTCTGCAGTTTGTTCTACTGGTGGCATATGCATGTGTCGCTCTAATATTTTCATGTCTCGTGAATAAAGTCTCGTATAATAATAATATCAAACGCATAACAACTTATATTGCATATATGCAAAGTAAAGTATGCAAAAAAAACCTTGAGACATTTGGGAAGTAAACTTTGTCGACAAGTCTTTACAAAATAAACACACACACACACACGCACTTCTTTTAGGCTCACTTTTCTTTCTTTACAAATTATTATGTTTGAAAAGAAGGTCGACGACGGATATTATTAAAATGGCATATTATTGTGTATATGTGTGAACTATACATGTATGATGAGGGTATTAAGTATATAATACAAATATAAATAAAACGTGTATACTGTTTGGCTGCGTTGCGTAAAATTCTGTTTGAATTGAAAGAGGGGGCTTATGTAAAATATTATGTATGTTTTACATGAAATAATGACGTTGTTTTACATAGTATATTATGGATGCATAATAATAACTTGTTTACATATATATTTCGTTTTTTTGTTATATTTCAGCAGAACTCCTTTTGAACTTCACATTTTGGACAAGAGACCAGTTAAAACAATTACAATGACAGCACAATAAGAAGAAGAAGATGACTGAGATTACTTGTTCACTTACAACTTATAATAATAACATGGAAAAACGTGTGTACAAGACATAAAGAAGCAGAGCAGAGAAAAGAGTGAAATGTTGTGAAATGAGGGTGAATTGCTGGTGTTGCTGCTATGGCAACTAGTTTTGGTTATAATTGGTGGTGGCGTGCTGGCGACAGACCTGAACTATTACTACTAGTCCATTTATTTATTTTCCCTGCTAGCGTCAAAAACGTTGTTGCTGGTAAATGATGATGGTGGTGTCGGTGACAATTTCCATGTTGTCGTATTTGCGAAAAGGAATATTAAATTCAATCCAGGACATCCTCATCATCATCGCCACCTATCATTCCTCAAAGAGGGAGGACGACAAGGTCAACCACATGACACTAGTTTTGGTTGTCGCATGTGTAGTGATGAAACTTGTGTCTATTCTGTGGCAACATCATCAAAGACAAGAGCAACAACTTCTACTAGAATGCCATAACGCCAAGTCTTGCTATAATAATAATAATAATAATAATAACACAAATCAAGCAGAACAGACCAAAGAAGAGAGGGACGGGAAAAGTGCTCATTACCATCATCATCATCATCATCATCAGGAATCTCGTCAAAAGCAACAGCAGGAAAGCCAATGTAATACGAACAATAAAAATAACAAGGATGATGATGGTGCTCATGATGAACAAGTTTGTGGTGACAATAGTGAAAGTGAAATTAAAGCTGGGAGCTTGTTCCCCATCCCGCGTTGTCCTTTCTCATTTTCTCATGAGGATGCTGATGATGATCATGATGATGATGATTATGACAATCATATTGTTGTTGGTGATGATGATGATGATAACGATGATGATGTTACGCAGGAGCAACAGCCGCAATATCATAGAAAATGACACCATCATCGCCGCCACTTTCCCAGCATCATTAATTTACACTGCTACAGTAATACCACAACTAGTACTACGACTACTACTTCAACCCGAGCACCATGAACACTTTATCTTGCTGGAATCAACAGCAGGAGCAGGAGCAGCAACAACAACAACAGCAGCAGTCACAAAATGCCTGATAAATTGACTACTTAATATACCTACATACATAATATAATATAATACAATTATATAATTTATATGCAACAAATGCAAAGTGAGTGAAATAGTAGTAGTTGAGCATAGTGATGATGTTATTTGTTGTGGTTTGCTGAAAATGACGACTTTGTTCCTGCACCCATCAAATTAATAATTATATGCAAATTATAACAAATTATATCCAATGTACTCCCATTTCCTTGAATCTTTTTTTTTGTCGGTACGTCGTCAGCAAGAGATGATGATGATATATAGAGAGCCCAGCAGTGACAAAAAAATATATATGTGAATAGAAGAGAGTAAAAAGCTATGCTAAAAAAAGTCTTTAATAATTAATATATATATTTCTACTACTACAACATTCCCCCAATGTAACTTAATACATTGCTGCAAAAGAGATTAAAAAAATATTTGAAATATCAACTTCGTCCCCCCATCATTTGCACATATGAGTCGACGTGAACCCAAAGGACGAGCCGTGAAGGTACTTTACAAAATATACAACAATAAATATATTTAACAACAACAGGCATATATAATATATTATTATTATCATCATCTTATCTTACCTTGATGTTCTAAATTTAAACATTATATTTATTAATGTAAATATTAATACTCCACACGTGAAGATCTATTTCATATAATCCTCTTTTTATAATTCTTATTTTCTTTCTTTCCTTTTTTTTGTGTATCAAAAATATTATGCATGCATAAAAAAAAAGAATTTATGTGGCCATGTTATATATTTATGTATGTACATATAAACCTATTTGAATATGAATCCTTTTTTCTTTCAAGATTTATACTTTATATTGTAAAGTATAGCAAATTTTTTTATTTCCTTTTCCTTTCAATTTATTACGCTCTCCTTTGAATACGATATATCAGATAATACCTTCTGTTTAGCTCCCCTCCTTTGTGGTATAGGTAAACTTTTTTTTAAAAATATTCCTGATCCTTTTTTTGTGACTTCTTCTACCCACATATTTATATATATATGCATAATATAATAAAGTATTATCCAAGTAGAATAAAAAGAATATATGTAGCTAGTATGTATGTATGTTAACAACACAGACAGAGAGAGAGAAAGATAAAATAGAGTTATTCTCATGCAAGAGAGCAAATAATACTGGGTGAAAGAAGAAGAAGACGAACCCACCACCTAATCAGTAGTGTGTGTGGGAAAAAAGAGAGAAAGTTTTTTTATGCATCTGAACTCGCTACTCTCTCTCTCTCCCTCTCTATTTTATTCTCTGTGTACATGCAGTTTCATGAATGAATGGATGAGTGCAGTGTAGAATCCTCCATTTCCCTTCTCTCTTTTTCCCCGAATAACAATGAAACGAGTTTTGAATTGGAAAATAAAGAGGGGAAAAAAGAAGAAGAAGAAGAAGAACGGGGTTCTACTATTGCCACTACTATTGTTGATAGTGAACTGAGATATTAGTATTTGGGATGGGGAAGAGCACAGGAGTGAGAATGAAGAGAAAGATTAGTAGTATGATATATATGGGAATACTATGTTTTTCTTGTTGATGTTCTTGTTGTTCCTGTTCTTGTCATTATTTTGCATGCAAGAATAAAATCTGTAGAAAAAAATACTTATAAATATTTTTTTATCTGGAGAAAAGGAAATCTACTCAACAAGGTTTTCCAATAAAA
>JAHZNC010000784.1:0-53250 GCA_027744095.1 Zhuqinia jingwanae | reverse complement strand
CACAGCTCGGATCGATCTGGTCTAACCTCCTAATCATAGAAAATCGCACATTGCCTAAAATGCATTTTTTGACGCGGGAGTTCAAAGAAATAAAGGATGTCTAACAAGAAGTAAGGCAACCACTACAGCAGAGCACGCAATTGCGTGCAATATTTGTTAGACATCGTTTATTTGTTCTAACTCCCGCGTCAAAAAATGAATTTTAGGCAATGTGCGATTTTCTATGATTAGGAGGTTAGACCAGATCGATCCGAGCCAAACTTTGGATATTGTACCAATGATTGTGTGCATATGCTATTTGAATATTATATTAGTATTTGTATTAGTGATAACTTTTTAATGTGGTAATTTTCTTTCAAGTTTGATTTGATAATAATGACCTTTGTGTTGTATTTACGACGCACATTCAACTTCTTTGATTTAACAACATTCAGATGAGTATTGACATTTTTGATATTGCCATTCATTAGTCATCATGAAACAACTCTCCAAGAGAGACTTTATTGATGATAAGTTTTGCTGGATGCTTACTCATAAAATACATATATGAGTTGTGCTTTAAACATCATGCTGAATAAGGAATAAAAAGCGCTTAAATCTGAAAAATTTACGCAGGTTTCAAATCTCTATGAAAATAACATCATAAAATACATATCATATCCAATGAGAACTGACCGTTTGATCTGGTCTGGTTATGTAGCTCATTCGATCCATGAACAAGCTTTACTTTTGACGTAACCTGCACATGTGTTACACACTTTAAGTAAATGTAACCATCAAATGTACCCCTGTCCTAAGAAAGAAGCATTTAATAAGGTCCCAAGTTGTCATTTCCAGAATACTGAATTTCCTAACCAGTTCCAAGCATACTTGAATGTGAAGGATGCGACTGACGGACGGACCGACAACTGACTGCTCCTTATGATAAAGATCATGTATGTTGTAGATCATCGTAATAAAAATAAAAATAAATCGGGCAGTGAGCAGAACTTTTCATTCATAATAATATTGTTATACTTTTATTTTAAAAGTAGTCGCTAATTACTAAATTGACAAATAATCATTTCATATAATATTTCTGCTATATTATACATACCAGATATATAATGTATATATGGGATAAATATTACGATAAATTATAAACAATATATTATGTATTTATTACACAAACATTGTGGAGAAGGTTTTTGGCATTCACATCTTTTATAAAATCAAATAGGTGTAAAAACATGAGGGATCATATACTTTATTAATTTTGGGTAATTATATCTTATGGAAAGCGGGGTTTTAAATCTTAACAAGAATTGGTAATTACTTTTGCTCCGGGGGTAGAATTAATCTCGATCAAACAAAATAACAATTACATCGAGTAAATTTGGCAAGCAACTGTGGTTTTGACACCAACTTACTTAGAGGTAAAAAGCACAGTTTTTCAAAGGTTAAATCTTATTGTTTATTACCGGGGATTTGGCCATAAATTGATAAAAATGATTGATTTAACCTTAACAAGAAAAACCCTTATCAGCTACATATATATTATTAATCGTGACACGTCATTCTACATACTATCTAATCATTTACATATACTATTGTTGTTTTTAAAAGCTTCTAGCTTTTAGGATGCTAGTCTAATTAAGGTTGCTTGTACATAAAATGTGTGTAATGAATAAGAAACTAAGCAACATATTGTATATCATATATATAACAAAATATATTGTGATACCAACTATGTATTTTGACCTTGTACATGGAATTTTATTTATTTAGAACAAATTTAAACATAATTGAATTATACTTTGTGTTTTCTGAAAAGAACCATATTATCTCTCTACATAATGTACCATATTCATAGTAAAATTATTTTTTTAGTGTTAACTAAATGTCAATTTAAAAATTCAACATAATCTAAAAAAAAATTTATACTTGACTGACACACGTACTAAAGATACATGATGTATTGAATCATTCAAAAGGTAAATAATCTATAGGGTCTCTGTAGAAGTCATGACGATTAACATCTATCACTCACACAGTTTCAAAACGTGTATAAATATTCTCCATTTCAGTTGACATTCATCTTCATTCATAATATGCATACCTACATACATAATAATAATAATACATTTACCATATGATAATAATAATAATGCTGTGATTGTATGGAATTAGTTGAAATAACAATAATAATAGCAATACATACACATTATTATTTCAGAGGGCTTTTCTTGTCATAATATGCGGTTATATTTACTTTTGTCGTCAGTAAAACTATCTACTTTGATTGGATTCTTATATATATGTACTTCATCAATAACTGGCATAATATACACAATATATTTAATTTAACACCTACATATATACTTCATTTAAATTACAGGTACTTGGTACATAAAACTTCACTACTAACGGCTGCCAATACAACGACCATTTTTGTTCAAAATGTTCAAAGATGTGTGTACTTTCGTTGTGGTTACTTTATAACTTGCATGAGGCTGCCGCTTGCTTTCATAATTGCATCATCCTTCCCCAGAAAAATGTATCAAAAACCTAAATGTAAAAAGTTTCGCAACCTTTAACCTTTACAATCATTATGATGTGAATCTTTGTATCTCTAAGCGGAAATCTCGTTGAGGTAGCTACATATTATATATATATATATAATGCTTGTATTTCATTATCATTATTCGCGTTTCTTTGTGATAATAATTGGTAACGGTCGTACGCAAACGCGTCATCCATCATCATACACGTGATTCATCCATCACTGCAAAGTTTATTTTTATCCACTTCCATTCCAGTTAATAGTTATTTCATTAGTTGCAATATAACTTATATAACTGCTTGAATAAAGATGGGAACATATTTTTTTGAGTTTTTATAGCTAGTTCAGTACTTATTACATTTTAATCCCCGCACGCTAGTTTTTTTTGTGTCATTAAAACTATTTTTTTTTAAAACAATAACACTAAAGACTTTAAATTATTAATTAATTAGATACGCGTTACTAGTTACCACAATCTCACAACTAAACAAGTATGTTGCAAAGTTGATGCGTTAAACATGTTAGAAAAATGGAACTAATGCTTTAATTAAAATTAAATATTTTCACAAAAAAATAATAATTTGGCAATATATTTTACTCCATGGCTTAATCATAGCTGATTTAAAAAAAATATTTTGAAGGCTAAACAATTCACAGCTTTACAAATTTATTTACATAAGAAGATACACAGAAATTAATTTATGTTTTTATAAGGGAGTTGCTGCTGATTATTAATGTTTTGCTTAACACATGTAGACTAGAAATAAGATAAATATTTTTATTTTCATTATGTATGTAGCTACCTTGTATTATTAGATGCACCAATTGTAATATTAATATTATTATGAGTATAGAAAGGGGACTATATATAATAATTAGTCGTATAATATTTATTATAGATGATTTCACTCCAGTCCATGCGTAACACTCATTTATATATGTAATCATAAAGTATATTTAAACCAGAGAATAAATGTATTGTTTTTAAAGGACAATTCAATGGTATTTTTGCATACAAAAATGTCGTTATAAAGTTGTTTCCTTTTAAAAATCACCCTGTTGCCAAAGACACGGCAGCTGGGACAATTGGACTTTGATATTGTTGTTGTTAATATTATTATTATATATAAACTGAACTAATTGTAAGATTCTCGTTGAAACAGTTGCATGTATACGTACATACGTTTGACACATACAACGCCGATTGTTCTGAACTATGTATGTAGAATAAATTTAGCTTGTAATATAAATTTATGAATTACAATTTTATAAGAGTACTTCTGTTTGTTCATAGAATTTTCTTTGATGATTAAAAAAAGTCTATCTAGGGAACACCGGATGTGTGCTGTACACCTCTCGTGGGGGTGGAAGTGGGTGACTCATGTAGTCAGCAGGGATATCCTCTTCATCGTAAGCATTTTTATCTTGAGGCTCCTGCATCACCCGACTTGTGTGAATCTCATTGGACAAGAGGGTTTCCTCCGTGAAATTTCTGCTTGCACTGGGATTGTTGGAGGAAAAGTTCATGAAATGTACAGAGTAGGAATTCTCCACAGGTCGCCTTTTCCCTTTGTTTCCAGCATGGCTCTCTTTCTGGTCAGCAGGATGTTCTGTAGCCGAGTTTCGCTTCCAACGTTTGAATCTATGGGAGATCTCCTCGTGAAGGATGTTGAAGAACATGGAAGTGAGTGCCATGCCAAATAGAATGTAAAACGAACAAAACCACTCTGTTCTTTGATTAAATCTTTCCAGTTTGCCAGTCTTATGAGCACGACTGTCACCGAAACTGATTGTGGTGAGGGTGAGGAAACAAAAATAGAAGCTGTCGAGAAACCGCCATTTCTCCCATTTAGCAACAACATATGAGCCCAAGCACACGTAACCTAGCAACACTGAGACACAAAGAAGGAGAATGAAAAGAATGCTGACGCGGGGCTCATCACCACCACGATCATCCTCCAGGTCCGTGTCTTTCCCTCCTCCTCTATGAAGGTCACCGTCCACTGGTTTCATGCTGTAGTAAGGGTCCGAAACTTTTCTTGTGTTTGATGAGGAGGCTGATGATGAGTTGGACGATGAACCTGATGGCTCTCGGCAACAACAGCAACAACAAACTCGACCACAAACAAATCTTGCAATTTTTGCCAGAAGTGATCCCACATTCGAAAGGTACCAGAGCATGATTGGGATCCCAAATACGGCGTATATCATCGTCGCAATCTTTCCTGATGATGTCTTCGGGCCGATTCCTCCGTACCCTATAATCGAGATGGAACACATAAATTATGCAATGGCTCATTGAACTTCTTCATTACTGAAGTAAACCGTTCTTTTTTTCTCTCTCTCTCTCTTTCCCTTCTCTCCATTCCACAAAGTTTATTTTACATGATCCATATTACACACTTATACATATGATGATTTGCCACAAGTAGATGGGCAACTTTTGCACAATGCGTTTATACTTACAGCTTATTTATATCTCTATGTTAGTCTTAAACTAACCAAGTGAAAGTAAGCATTTCCCATTTTTTGAGCTAGTGAACCCAATATTTTTCTATCATTCCACACTATCTCTTCTTTACTATTTGATCTCGATTGGAAGAAAATGTAGACAGTCGACAGACAGTGATATACAGAGGCCATTAACCATCCAAATGTCTTTATCGGATTTACCAACAGAATACCAGGCTCACCAGCAAAATTATACCTACTAACTTTATTGCACTTAAGAAAACGCAATCATTTTAATAACACTTTACAGACTACAGAATTTTTTTTTGCTTTCTCTCTCTACTCACAGGCTTGCACGTCCGTCCGATTGTCAGAACGGAGTTTAATGCCTACGCAATATAAAGTGTATTTTTAGAGAGCTTAGCATGAACGAATTTAATTTTCTGTATATGCAATATGTGTGATATGTTATGTTATGCGATATATTTACTTACGCAACAAAGGCTATCTGGTGCGAATTAAGGGTTCCTAAATGTAAATAGTATAAATGTAAGCATTAATGACCCATCGATATGAAAGGGTTAGTTGAAAAACCTTATACCTTTGTCGTGGATTGTCGTGTCTTGTGCCCTATTTCTAAAGTTCATTTAGCCTCTGCTCTGCGCGCTTATTGAAACATTTTCTCTATGCAAAAGAGCGGAGAGAAGCAAACCAAAAAGTGCAGAAGTTTTCTTGAAGTGTATCTAGCCCATTAATCACTTGAAAGTTGTAAAACCCTTAATCGCTTCGACAATGATTTTCCAAGCGGAAATTCTATAACGTGTGAGGTGGTGGTCCAATTTTTCTCTCTCTTACTCTCTCTCTCTCTCTCTCTCTCTCTCTCTTAGTCTCTTTTGATGCATACTTGTCTACAACGAGAACTCTGGAGGCTAAAAAAAACTTTTCAAAGGATTCACATCAAACTTTTATGACTTTGTCTAAATATATTTCAGAGTAACGATAACCACCATCTCATCTCTAAGAACCTATCATACTTGTGTGTATACGTATTAACAAGGTAGTGGTTAAGCGTGTTAGTTTTGGTTTGCTTGCACATGAAATAATGTTTTTAAACTGTAACATTATAAAAATGCCAATCGTATACTGAGGTATGTAGTAGTTGCGACAAGACAGCTATCAGACTTACGTCTAAAGTTATATTGAACAGAATCCTTGAAAACTTTGCGTGCTTTTGTAAAAAAAAGAGACGAAAAAATACTCAATTTATATACAAGTCATCTGTAGTAAAAAAAGCTTAAAATTGTACATAAGGTGCATAAATTTTACGTAAACTAGGCATCTTGTCGTAAATATTCTACCTTTTGTGCAGTTTTTTGCTCAGACTGAAGTTTTTTTAAAAAAAATGGCTATTTTCATAGGGAAAAGTAAACGAGAGTCGAGTCGGCTTGTTTGAGAGTCGAGGGCTTGAGGTGGCGGTATGGCATTAGTGGTGTGTATGTGAGTGTATAATGGTGGCGGTGTTGGTGATAGAGGATGGTGTGACAAAAATTGATTATTTTAATGGACCTGTCCAACTAATACACAAACCAAATTCTCCAAGAGAAGAATTGAATGAACAAGAGTGACAACACAAGTTTGGTTGGTTGGCTTAGATTCCTGGTTGATTGTATGAACGAGAACCTTTTTTTTGTTGGGCCTTGTGATTTATTTACTTTTGGGTGCAATGGCAGAAGTTCATGCTTGCTATAAAAAAAACTTACAAAGACGAATCTCATAAGGTCATAATCACCCCCACCCCAAGGAAAAATAGTAGAATATGCCCTCATACTTATTCCACAGAATACTGAATCTCGTGTAAACTATTGCGTAATAATAATAATAATAATAATAATAATGAAGCACATTCGGTGCAAATGTGCGTTTGTTTACGCATACGGTATGATTGATTGATAAGAATTTTTCATGAGCACTTTTCCCTCTTATGGAATCACGGCTATCTCAAAATGCTAAATGCTCACGTTGACCAAGTAACGTCACTTCACGCACCGACTTGAAAAAGATGAATTAAGTGACACATTAGCCTGTTATTATATTACCCACCATTATGACGGAAATAAGAGACATATAACTCAAATGACTTTTTCTTATGTGTGTGCGACATATGTATTATTATCTTAGCAGCGCGACAAGAATCAAAGTGTCCATTCAGTCTGCGGCCCGTCTGGTTGCTTGAACTCTCCTGCTCACGCTGTTCAACCGAACATAACAGCCTAAAGTTGGGAATAATTTAACAGAAAAATGTAACATTTACCCCACAACTTCTTTCCTGGAGTAAAAGAGCTAAAAGCACCACAAACCAACAAAACGCTGTGTTGGACACTAAAGCCTAAGCCTACAACTACACACCGTTTCATCCCGCGGGTGGATTCCCTGGGGAGCATAAGGTTAAACCCCCAGTTTTATTGGTTGATAACCAACAGTGAAAATTACATCGAATCAAAAATGGAATTTGGTATTAGCACATAAATATTTGCATAATTTGTTTCACAATCCGACGGACCTTTGATACAACGGTTTATTTAAGATTTGCCTCTCAAAGGACAATTAATGTAGTACAGTTAATACCTACATGCTAAATGCATACAATTGATAATGTTATCCTAATACATAATGATGTTATATACCAAAATACCAACGTATTATGTAGGCATTTTCTCCTCTCAACTTCTCACGCTTACTTTTTATGCACTTGCTTAGGTATTTACACACGTCGAGTATACGTTACCTTCATCCCTCCATTTACCTAAGCAGCAGAATAAATGTACGCAATAGTCAAGTGTACGACAGAGAGGGCTAAATGTAATCACCTAAATAGTCACCAGGAAAGTTACAAAAGTGATGGGAAAGCAATATATATGCCTGTCAAAAAATACAACTACAAACTTTTCGCGTTTCTCAATCGCTTCACACTTGTTCTTTTTATTCTCTCAATAGTTTCTACATTTCTAGCACTTCCTATTTCCCATTGACGCGACAAACACCACTTCTGAATGAATATCTGAGCTGAGATCAGCGAATAAGTTGAAGGGCTATAGTATTACGCTTCTTGTGCACCATAAACAAGCAAAAATAACAAAGTAAAGATGTGTATTATCTTTTCAAACTTTCAATCCAACCAATGCACAAATCCGTGTACTTAAGTTCTATTAAATGCGCTATACGGCATGTTTATGCATAAGTGCATTGACAAAGGAGACAATGGTATAATTTTATGCTACCATCTACAGTTTTCGATACCAAAATACCATAACATACAAAACAAAAAATTGCAGCAGCAGTGCAGAGCAGGATGGAGTTGTTATCCCGACCACTCAATTGAGAGAGGTGAGTGTTACATTGTTGATGAACTTCGTACGCAAATTCAATAAATAACAATTATTTACAGTTAGTTGAAACCGATGTATTGTGGCGGAGGTTATACAAAATGACACTTTTAACCTTTGATATATTTGGGATTAAGTTCATAGTTTCTCTAATTTGTTGCAGTGGTAAGGTAATGCGTTGGCTTTATTGCATGTTGCACGAATTATAAAATGTGTAATATTCTTTTTAACAGTATCAGCGAATACAAATATGAGTCATTTTGGAATGTCTCCGTAGAAGTAACACCCACCAACAAATTATATTCTGAAAAACTGTGTGATGTACCTTAAAGGTTCAGGCGATACGAAAAGCTTGACGATTCACGGTACTGTAACTTTTGTGAACCGGCTTCTAAAGCTAAAATACGGAATCAGTTTATTAAGCTTCCTCCCGTCGTATGCATTCGCTTAAAGGTAAATCCAACAAGAATTGCATAAAGACTCCAACGTTATGGTTACGCTAATTTATTGTCTTATTAAAGGGCTAAAAAATAATTTATTTGTCACAGAGATTTTGTTATGACTAGAAAACCAGGTGTTTCAAAAAGTTGAAGACGAAAAGAACGGTTTTTCTCATTGAAGAAGTGAGGAACTAAAAAAAAATGCTTCGAGTGACCTCCAACAGCCTTTCATTCTCATCTGACGTATATAACGTGTATGCAATATAGTGAGTCACCTGGGAAAATTTTCATGGGGAAATTACGTTACCTACTACGTCAAGTCAGCGTTAGGTTGGCATAAATTTAATGACTCAACTGTGACGCCTGTTATGTCGGCGGAGGCATAGGGTTGCGAAGCATATATAATTTTTTTTATCGAAAAGAAAGTAACAAATACCATAGGTGAGTATAGTACAATTAAAAAAGGGAAAGTGTGAAACAATTATATTCATTAGTAGCAGCGTCCCCTTGCAGGCCCACGTGCGCTACAGTAGTTCATGTAATAGCAATTTTAGTCCCATGACGCCCTTGTCATCAGGCTCACTTTATCTAGTAGTAAAATAGTATGTGTAGGTATATTTTCTATTATCCAATAATGTAATTGCATGCCACACAAACAAAAATTGCATGTTTCTGTTCCACAGCTGTGTGGTATAGACAGACAGAATTAAGGAAGACTGGTTACACCATATAAAAAATATAATGTCCCTTTGTATCTACAGTCTGCCTGTTATGTATATACATGTATGTATGCATGCCCATATCTATTTAATACCTACACACATTTTAGTGAAAGTAAACTCATGAAACATTTTCTCCTTCTTTGTAATAATAACACTACCTATGCTAGTGACATATATTATTTCATTTTCAATATTACACAACATTTTTGTTCCATTTCCTTATTTTCCTTCTGATCCTCTGGATCTGCTGCTGCTGCTGCTGCTGCTGCTGCTCCTTCGCTGATGCAGTCCATCTTATAGGCTCACCAAAAAGGCTCTCCTTCCTGATGTTACATCTCTTCCCTTTTTTTGTTCTGTTTCTCCAAAAGACTGCTGCTGCTGCTCTGCTGGTAGTAGAAGTAGCGGCAGCAGTATACATAGTAGAATTGCAACCGAGCCTATGTTCCGTTGTGCGAAAAGGAAGTTGGGGTATAATAAGCCTTTATTTAATGGCCTATAAATCTGGAGGCTCTCGACACAAAACGCTCAACCCTACCAAAACTGCATGCTCAAGCAGAAAAAAAGTTTTTTGAGCTGCTCGTACATTCACAATTCACATACAACTATATACCTATGTATATACGTAGGTATAGATACTATGTGGGTGGACTGGAGAGTGTAGCCTTTTTTTATTCTAATACTGTTATTTCTATCACCACTACTATTCACAAGCAATACTTCTAACAAGCAGCCAGATGTACTGCTAAACTACTTACACTTGATGCTTACTAACTACTGGATAAACTAACGGAAAAATTGAAATAGAAACTCAGCCCATATTTCTTTTACAAGCTCAGAAAATATTTTTTATTTTTTGGTTTAATTAACATTTTTATCGACTCATATTTTTCTCTCGATTTTATACTACACCTGGCATTTCCTATAACTGATATTACCCAATCCGCATTTTTCATTTTTTGTCAGTTTGATTTTGAAATCTGCGCGCTAGTACTTTATATTAAACCTTGCGGTCCTCAATGCAACATTTAAGTTATATTGTGAAAACTACTTCAGATTTTACGTGTGCCTACTAAAAATAGCTTTGTTGGATGGTACTTTTCCTCTTAACAGTTTGCTCTCTTTTTTCTGCTTGTTTTGAATCCTTGATGCTCATGCTGCCTCCACCATTGCTGCTGCTACAACTACAACTCCTGCAACTACTTCTACACAACTAGCCATTATACAGCCGCAACATGCTTATGCCTATAGTAAAAAGTTGTCTGAGAATGATTTTAAGACAAAAAATCTAAAGATATATATAGTTATATAATACATACATATAATATATATCTGTTTATTTGAGTGTGTAAAAAGATTGTTATATATTTAAGTACGCCACGTAAAAACTCATAATGAAATGTGAAAGTACGCAGGCAAGTTCACATGAAGAAGCACTGCCATTTCCAAGTACACATGACGCTCTTCCATAAAACCAGCCAACAAAATTTATATCTGTGAATATATTTCTCTGATAAAGTAGCAAATCTAGAGGAAAGAGAACTACAGCAGCAGCATGGAGGAAAGGACCACAGCACAAAACTCTTCCGAAAAGGGAAGAAGAAAAAAAAATTTCTCAACTTCTTTTACTTTCTTCCCCACTTGAACAACGCCGTATAAGGTAATACACAACAAAGAGATGAGCTAACTACCGTTTTGCACAGTGCTATAATATTATGCAGTAACTTGTATGTATATACTTTTAGTGCTATTCATACATATTCACGAGAATGAAAGTGGGAGAAGAGAAAAAATAGGAAAATGGTCACGACAATAATTTTAGTATAGGTACATATTATATATATATATATTACATATACATATATTATTACATTTTGGTTGAAAAAGGAAGTAGAGTATTATAATAGTGGACATAACCAAATATATATATAAAAAAGTCTCGTGTGAAAAAAAATAAAGAACGGAAGAGAAACCAAGTGACAAAAGACAAGAGAGAAAGTCAAATAAGTTTGGTGTTACAAACCAGAAATGAGTAAAAAAATTTATTCCTTTCTGCTTTCTCTTCCCCACCATCCCCACCACTACTACCATCCATTTATTAGCTTTCCTTATTCACCATTTACCCCTGCTAAATATACGCAATCGATCTTACAATGTTGTGAAACTTTAATTGTCTGTTACACGTGGAAAAATCTAGTAGCAGCAGCAGCCACAGAAGCCATGTTAAGCCACAACCCTAATCTTCAATAAGTTTTTTTTCCTAATGTAATTTCCCTCCTCTTTAATCCACCAAGGCCAAAGGAAACAGCAGGATAGCAATGTTACAGAAGAAGAAGACCAGGAAACAAAAAAATGGTAGTAGCGATAGTGGTAGTAGTAGTACTTAGCTATGGTATAGCAAACATATATAACGGTGATGGTGGCGGCAGCAACATAATTGGATAGTTCTTGAGAAGATTTAAGCATAATTACTACATGCTGAGTGAGTTCACACATAGTGCTAATGAAGTAAGAAGAATGTTTTTGCACTGGATCCGCCTAGATGCATTTAGAATTCTAATTTATCCTCTCGCAACTTTTTTTTTGTGTACAAGCAGCTTTACTGCTCTTTTTCTGAGCCGTGTAGTAGTGTAGACTTTTGCTATTCTTCGCCTTCTCTGTTTTTTTTGCTCCTCTTTCCATGATGCAAATTTATGCACATGGAAACTTTGAACCTGATGATAAAACATTTAGATTACGTACAAATAAGATTTGGTGTGTATGTCAAAGCAGCAACCCAAAATGTATATAAAATCCCTGCTGATGTATATATATACCTACATGCTTTCACTTTATGTTTAAATGACCTCACTTGTTAAAAATAGAAGGAGTTTCGTATTCCAACATCATCATCATCATCATCATGATTGCAATACCAGAAAAATGGAAAAGTATCAAAATGGTTGACCTGGTTTAGCCTTCTGTGATTTGTAAGCTTCTTCTCTGCTGACTCTCTGTAATGAAAGAAGCTAGAGCAAACATGAATAGTATTTATACGACGTTACAAAGGGTACAAAAGGGTAACCTGGCGCGCTCTTGGCAGTCCATTACATATATATGTTTTGCTCTGCAAATAGCACAAAGGGAAAGGAGAGTGAAGTTAAAGTAAATCACTAGGAAAGTCCTTCATTTTCATTAATTCTATCAAGCAAGAAAAACAAAATATACTGAGATATTTATCAATTAAAGGAAACTGTCGTCGGTCATCTCTAACAGCACAGAGAACAGTATTTAGTCGGTCTTCCAGTGTGCTTTTTACTCTCTTCCCCGAACTACATAATTAGGCATTTGATTTATAGCTACACACTTGAGTCGTAGCAGCATGCAGCAGTTGACGAGAACGGTTATGGAGTCCTATATATCATATTTGGTTACAAAGCAGTAGGGATTAATTTAGGTATACGGTTTAGCGTTTATTAGCTCAAAATTAGCACACAAATACCTGCGAACAAGGCTGTGAACACATTATTCAGCTGTAGATTTAAATATAAGTTGCGTGGGGGGAAACGCTCAGAATTCTGTACACTGTTTAGCTTTTAAGAAATTCCACCAACACTTGTTTAATCCATTAATAAATTATAAATAAATCTCCTTTTCCAAATATCACTAATTTTTTTCCCTTGGAAAGAACAAACAAGTTTAAAGAAGGATTTAATAAAAATGCTGCTAAACCGTATCACATCAGAGATTTGTGCTTTGATTACACAAATTTTTTACTTAGGTATACACCTACACATTAAAAAAAATTATTCCCTTATAAAAAACTATTCATCATTTTTGTTCGTGTGCACAGTATACATTCAGGGTATATATACACATTTTAATTTAATCGTCATGTGCATTTTGTCATGATGGCTAACTATGACCTTCGTCTAATTGCTGGTTGTTTTAAGAAATAGTGAGACACACAGAAATGGAGAAAACGTACATAAAAATGTTAGAAGGGATGTAAAATGAAAACGATGCGATATGTCAAGAGAGAGAAACGGCCAACATCACGTGGATGCCCAAGTAAGCCCACGCTCATAAGAACATGTTATTACGAACTTTTCACTCCATTACTTCCAAATGGTTGTAGTTTTTTGAAAAAAGGAAACTAACCATTACTGAACAGATTGCCAGAGTAGTAAACTATACATATTATATATATTATTACCATTTGCTAGTACACAGCTTATTTTTTGTGTACCTCAAAGTACTATATATAATATTTATATATTCTTGCATCAAACAATTTTCATCATGGTATTATAAACACGTAATTTAAGCAATACCCCTGAGCATTAATTATAAACAAAATATATCAGGGTGCATGTACAGAAATAAATGTATGTAAAGTATATGGCGGTGGATATCTAGACAATATGGAAACCATGAGAAGGGATAAATTTATATTCGTAACATGTATTTTTCTTGGAAAAAAAATGTAGACAAGGAAAAGTTACAAGATAAGTTTTTATAAGCAATCAGTACCCCTCTGGGCTACATATAGGCTACTTCCGTATTTCACTTTGTTGTGATGTTACAAAACTAAACTCATTTGCTAATAACTCGCATCTTCTTTATAGCTAGAGAAAGCAATTAATTTTCATCGTGCTTTGCACGTCGGAATTTATTATTTCCTGACATAGTAATAATAATAATAACCTTAGCACAAAAAAGTTCATTGTATATTACAAAATATTTTTGTCTGTGCATATTTTAGAGAATGGGTTTTGCATGCATTTCTTTAGGGAGTTTAGGTGCATAAGCATAACTATATTGACAGCAATGTATTAAATGCATTCTGTTTTACACATACAAAAAAAACAATATTTCCTTTACTGCCATTTTTTATTCATAATGGTGCTTTCATTTTGGGAATTATTCAAGTTTTTTAAGTACATGTTTAAAAAAAAGAAAGTTCTCTGCACTTTGGTTACATTGCCGTAATGATGGTAGGTATACACAGGAGGGAAACAGGGCGAGTCGTCAGTATTTAGGACAAATTGATTTACTGCAATGTTCATAAATACGAAATGATAATATAATAATTAGATAAAATTGTATCTTTTGGGAATCGCAGAAATACATAGGCAGCATCACAAGACATGATCATGGAGGAGAATACACTGCCTAAAAACTGGAGCAAAATTACGCCACATAGATTTTAGATTGGACCTGAGCTGACTGGTGAGATTCATGTAATAAGGAACACTTGGGTCATTATTAGTTTTAACTATCCTCAAATACTCCTTACCCTATGCATATTTGCATTTACAAGAAATGTTATTTAAAGTTAAAACTAGGTAATATGCTCAATCATCCAGCCACACGTGGAATTACTTATCCCGCAACTAAAAGTAATATGAACCTCTTTTTGTAATTTTCAGTGTGTGTCAACGAGCCCAGCCATTGATTATTTATTGATCAACACAAATTACTTGCCGTATGACATATATACAGTTCCATTACAAAATGTAACTTTTTGATGCTGGTATTCACAAACTGCAGGTTTACTTTAAAAGATTGTCAACTGTAAATTTTACAATTGCACCTCATTCAATGTCAACAACGTTTGAGGGTAATGTCACCGCCATTTGTGCTGCGTCATATTCACAGGAAAGATGCTCATCGTTTGAAAAATAATATACCACTGTTAGATGGTTAGGTTTTTATAAGTTATAATTCTAAAAAATTTCCTAAAAATGTCTCACAAAATAAAATGTTAGGTTAGATAATAAGCGACTACAATAGCCAGAATTATGCTGATGTTCTCCATCAACCAACTCAATAAAATTTGTTTAAAAAATAGTATTATTGGGATTGATTCAAGAAGCTCTCTGGATTTTCTTTATTGTGAGTAAATTTGAGATGATGATAATTTAAAAAGAATGTTAGAAACCCCTCCAGTTTATTGTTTATTTACTCATATTATGGTGTATGCATATACGACATAAAACTTTGATGATGTGGTGCACTAGTCCAACCAGCAATTGAAGCAGCAGCAGCACTAGCATTCCTCGAATTTTTTTTATTAGTCCATCCTGGAAAAAAGATGGAGAAAATGAAGGAAATAAGACTGGAGAAACTTGAAAAGGGCCGAAATCTTGCTGAAGTAAGTGGTACTTAATGGGAGTGATGAGTTGAAAGTGTCAGCCCATTTTATCCAAATTTCTATTGTAGACGTTCGTGATATGCACATTGAAACCATTTTTGCTCATCTCCTTAGAACAAAAACTACTATATATAATGTATGCTTATAGATAGGTATATTTTGTAAAAAATAATATCCTGTTCATACATGAATTTCAGTTCGGGGGTTTTTCTCCACTTTTTTATTTTAAAAAAATCTAAGAATGCTCATAGTACCAACAAACTAGACCAAGCAGTGTATATATTGCATTAACTCGTCAGAGAGGAGAGCAGAAGTATGTACATACACATATGGAGGGGTTTATGGTGTTTGTCTTCTAGTTGAGTGGGTACAGAAAAAAAGACGATGCGCGAAGGGCCATCAAAGCAATTGCTATGTGTACATCTACACATTCTTTCGTTGATATTATGCATTCAATGATGCAATATACCCTTAAGTAAAAACTTATTCTGCATCATCATCATCATCATGATCACCACCACCAACATCATCAGTACCATCACCGCTGTCGTCGCCGCCGCCATCAACATCATCATCTTTATTTTAGTTAGTGCTTTTTCTATTCCATGCACACACGCTTCATCCATGCCATAATACGGCTTTCTTTTTTTCTATATCCAAGTGGTCGCTTGAAAAAACTCAGTCACTCACAGCAGATCCCATACAAAACAGTCAGAGCGAAAGTGACATGCAAATGGAATCCTCCACTGAGAAGAAGAGAAAAAAAGTGGAGCAAAAAGGCATAAGGTAATAGATGTAGAAAGAACTCTGCTTAGAATGTATGCATGTATGTATGTGTGTACCCACATTGATAACACTACTGCTGCTGTGCTGCTGTGTAACTATATATAGACATAGAAGAGAGGGAAAGAAGAAGAAAAGTACTCATATTTTCAGGCAAATGTCCTCCTAGCTCTAGCTTTTTGACTCTCTGATGTCGTCGTTTACTTAAGATTATGTAGTCGTATCGCACGACCAAAAATAAAACCAGAGTAGAGTTACACATTATATGATTTTTTTGTGACTCTATCTTGACTAGTAATGCTTTGTATGAATGTATATAGTGTAGTGGAATGTGTGCATTTTTTCAGCACATCAAGAAAGTGTTTCCTACAGCTTCACACTTTTTTCC
This sequence comes from Zhuqinia jingwanae, assembly GCA_027744095.1. Lineage (NCBI taxonomy): Eukaryota > Metazoa > Arthropoda > Collembola > Entomobryomorpha > Paronellidae > Zhuqinia > Zhuqinia jingwanae. Next base: position 36,408 of record JAHZNC010000784.1, on the reverse strand, counting down.
CCGTCTGTGTGTGTTTGTGTGTGTCTCCCTCTCTCTAAACAGAGCGTGTTTAATAATAAAATGTATTTTACATACGCATAATAATAACACATTCCCAATTCACATAAATATATACATAAATACACGCACAGTGAGGGAGAAAGTGAGAGAGGGATTCTTTGAACAAACGACTCTGGTGAAAAGGAACAGTTCTTTTCAGATTCCATTTCTATTCTTATCTCACTTTTCAGCAGAGAGAGGGAAAGAGAGAGAGAGAGAGATCCGCTTTCCCTACTTCTTTTCTCTCAACAAAAAAAAAACCAGCAGGAGCAGGAACAGTGGTTCAACCAAAAATCAGCAAAAAGGCTGCTGCAGCATCAGCAGGAAAATAGTCAAAGCATTAGCACAATACCATAACTAAAGAAAATAAATGAGGTGAGAAGCGCTTAAGAGACACTTCAATGATGCAACGCAGAAAACGCCATATAGCACCGCTTTTCGTACCACTTTCACTTTCCACTCACACACACTCACTCAACTCCTTCTTTTGCTGACTGGCTCAGTCAAAAATTGTTAAAAAACATGTACAAAGCAATATACAAAAATGTGCCTATATGTTTATATACATTTTTTATACATATCTGTATACATACCTCCATACATTACATGTATATTTTTTGTGTTGTGTTGTTAATAGTATTATTTTTTCTCTGGTTGCCTCTTTTAAAGTATAAAAAGTGTAGTAAGTACATTATATATTTGTATATCCAGCTATACTTTTATGTGCTTCCCATTTAATATTAGGAGCAAACTCCAAACACCAAAGCAGCAGCAACACAATATATTTTTTTACTACTCCTCTTCCCTTTTTCTATCTGCCATCCTCAGTCACTCAACCTTTTGCCATATCTCTGCATCATTCATGCGACACTTTGAAATCTTTATAGGTGTCACCTTTTACGAATACCTTTTTATTTTTTGCTCCTACTATGCTCTTACTACTACCAGGAAGTAAAAGTGAGAGATGATGTATGTATGTATGTGTATACTAATATAAGTAATATATATAAAACAAGGTTATTGCTCGGATTTCATCATAGGCCTGTCATGTTTGTTTTTACTTTTTTTCTGGAAGCAAGACAAAAAAAAATTTAAAGAGATATTTGGACAGAAGAAGAGGAGCTCATGCATATAATATACATCTGTATTTTGTTGCATTGGTTAAAACACACTTTTTACTATCCTCTGCTCTACCAAATATACCTATTCCTTTTGTGTGTGTGTGTTTGTGACCTGACAAATGGTGGAAGTACGTACGCATTGAATTATGAATGTACAATTTGCCATCAGAATACTTGTGCGGATGTTGCCAAGAATGAACCTAGTGGTAGTAGTTTGTAGTAGTAGTATAGTTGCTTCGACAGTTTTTATATCCGAATTCGTAGTCTTTATTACTTCGAGAGACACTCATCATCATCGTCATATCATCTTTGCCGAGACACTAGACGTCGAGAGTTTTGGATCTGTGGAGAGGCTAGTGTGTGTGTGTGTGTGTGTGAGAGAGAGAGAGAGAGAGCTCTTGAACTAACTTGAAAAGTTTTGCAGTAACTACCCACATATACCCATCTGTTAATGAACGAAATTAACTTGTTTACTCTCAGGTCCTTAAATGATGATACTATCCTGACGATGATAATAGCCTTATGTACATATTTTACCTTATTGTATCTCCAAACTCTCCAGATTTTCTTTATTTGTCTCGACTCTGGTCTCCTTTTACTCCTTTTAAATAAATATGGCAAAAGGCCATACATATTGGTGATGATGGTGGCCTGAGTGAAGGCGTGCATTAGTCGAGCGATACATAATTAAAAGTGATGACACTCATTCAAATATACGCACTCTTTTCTCGTATCCTTTTATACCACACCACCACCACCACCACCTTGCACGCACACATTCCATCCATCCTTTTGGGTAAAAAAAGATCTTTGTTTTAAAAGCCAAGATAGGAAAAAGGAAGGGCAAAAATTCATGATGGAATTGTAAGGTAAAAAAAGGGCAATAAAATCACAACGTGTTTCTCAATAATAATCCCTTTCTCATCTGTTCACCAATCTATCCTGTCTTTGAATTTTCTGAAGATGGGCTTTGGCTCCATAAGGTAGACTGATATTTGACGAGTCGTAGTTTTAGGTAATATGGTGTATACCAACCCCCAACTACATACTAAAACCACACAGTATGTCGAATAAAAGTTTTATGTCCTTTTCTCAATACGAATTTTATTGTCGCGTTCCATCAAAATGCGGTTAGACTTCACTTTGTCACTTTTGTAAAGTGTGCTCACACTAAAACAAACTATGTATGCATTGTACATATATATTACAATACCTGCGTTACAACCAATGTTACACAAAGTAGTATACACGGAATATATATATTAACACAAATGGTGGTGGCAGTAGTATGTATGTATGTACATATTATATAACTTTCTCTACTTGTATGAATACCAAATGTTCCACAACAACTGTTTTTCAGGAGGAATTAAAAAGGAATTGCTTTTATTTAATAGGAATGTAATCGTGTAGTAGCAAAGTAGAATTTACAATATGCATGCACACATGTACACCATTCCTACATATTATGTGACATGTGTATCCACACTTTCGAGAGAGATAGAGAGAGGAGATTAAACCATTTTGCTGCCGTGGTGGGGCTGGTAAGGACCAAGTAAGGAATGATCCCTTAGCGGATTTCAATATTACCTATACATATTTACCTACGTACATTTTATTTTAATTTTACAAGCTTCTTGATAAATATGTATAAATGTAATGTTATTGTAAACGTGTGTACAAAAGGTTTTTTTCTCCTTCTTTCTTTTGCTTATAGGTATACACCATTGTGTGCAGAGAGACATTGTTTTAACACACACACACACACACACAAACATGCTGAAGATAGTGCAATTTTATGAGCCTATTACCAACTCCTTTTGGTGTGTGTCTAAAGATGGCACGTTAAAATTTGCAAGATACGAAGTAATACAAAAGAGCAGGAAACCTTTTGTGCCAGGGATCTTAAATTTTACACATGTTCTACATGGATATTGGACGAATATGTGTGGTCTCTTGTACAAGATCCTTGCTAATACGTGTAGGTATTTTCTATTGAAATGCTGCTCCTGATGGTGGTCCTATTGCTATATACCTATGCATATATGTATTGTATATACACATACATACATATATACACGATCACTACATGATTCTATTTCATAAGGATAAAAAAGGAACAGTAGTCACGAAACGTGTATTGGCTTCCAAAAAAGTAGAGAAAAAAAGGGAAAATAGTACAACAAGCTGGCGGAATGACAACTACTACTCGGTGCATAATGTTAGCTAACCCAAATACGTGCACTCGAGATGTCAGTAAAGGCACGTTTTCTTTTGTCGAGTGTATATCTGGGAGGGAGAGTGAGAGAGAGTCAAAATAAAAGTATAGGTAATATTGTAACTGATGCTGCCGCCACTGCTACTGTTGCGACACACTTTTTCGATATCGTTTCATTTTTTTTTTGCAAGTTCATCCTCCTCGTGTACACACCTAACTAAGAAGAAGGAGAAGGTATGGCTACTAAGGTTTTTAAAAAAGTCTGTAATGCTTTGGTCTTTGGTGTATGTATACAAGAGAAAGTGTGTACGTACAGAATAACTACAAAGATTGTTACATACCAATTTTTCGAAATCTTATATCTGCTGTTGATTATTACGCAGTGTGTACTTTCTTCGGTGATATAGGCATTATCATCGTAGTATGTATGTATGTATGTATGTATATATATATATATTCAATATTATTATTGCATACATTAGAATAGATATTTACGTATCTAAGTACCCTGAGGTAATAATACGACACACACAAAATAGAGAGTCACCAGGCAAATGCCTAAGAAAAAAAGTATTCTACAGAAAAAATAGAGATGTATTATTATCTTTCTTTGTGTAATGTTTAGGATCATCATGGCCAACAGTGGAACCAAAAAAGAAGACATTAAAGAAGACAGAGAAAAAAAGAAGGATTTCTCTCTCTCTCTCTCTCTCTCGTTTTTTCTTCCTTGTTCTCTTTTCTAATTCTTTCTTTTTTCCTTCTGCTACTGTTTTAATGGCTTTGCTCCTCTTTAAGAAAAATACAAAGAGGGCTGACTCTTTTTCTCTGTCTATCTGTATGTGTGTGTGTGTGTGTTCTTTTGTAGACGCAAAAAATGTCATATTGTGTAACACTAACTTTCATCAATAAGTAGTATCACAACTGCAAACTATTTTGGAGGGAGGAAGAGAAAAACCTGAGATCTAAAAAAAAGTTCTCTTTCGTCACAATCACAGCATTTTGGTCCATTAAAGGTTATGAATGTTGGGTAAAAAATGTGTATCTTCTTTTGTTTTAGTTACTTACATATTTTTCCTATTGTGCACATAAAACGTACTCTCAGTATTTCCGTCTCGTCATGTCAATTCTATCTATATATTGTATGTATTTTCTTGAGTAGAAAAAGTATTATCTTTTTCTCATATTATTATACTTTTTTTTGCACTATAGTCATATATTATCTCTGTGTGTGTTTGTGTGTTTGGTGAAGTTCTTTTCATTCTTTCATTGTTTTTTTCTCTCTTATTTTTCTTCCTTTTATCGGTGTGCATTGAAACCAAAAAGAGTACAACAGGGAAGCAAGCTCATTGCTGATGTTTATCAACATGTAGGAAAAACTTCTAAACTAAAAAAGAAAAAGAAAATCGCAATAAAAAGGAATAAAAGGAAAAGGTTAACATTAGACTTGTCTCTTAAATACAGAAAAGGCTATTCCAAAAAAAAATCCGATTGTTTGAAAAAAACAAAACAAACAAAAAAGGTATTAAAAAAATTCTTTTGTACTGCAAGATGAGATGAGCGTATAGTAAATGCATATTATACAGTAATCTAGGAATATGTATACCTACATACCTGCATTCCTTTTTCGCATTCAGCTAAAAAAAATGTAAGAATAAAGAATACTTGATATAACAACAAGAAAACTTACTATGATTGTGTGCTCAAGAAAAGCATCTTAATTTCTATTTTTTTATGCAAAAAAGTGTAATTACTTAATGTATGCAAATGTTTTCGAGCTGTGAAAAGATGAAAAGATGCTGTCATCAGCATATTATTATTATTATTATTATTTATGTACATTTATATGTAAATTATAATCATGTATTTTATATATGTAGTGTAGGTTGTAGCATTTTTAAGAGTTTTTGCGTTGTTATATAACGTGGGAATGTTATTAATGCAATGTTCTCATCTTTATTGGTAAATATAACTTAATCCCCAATTTCCCAAGCAAGGAATTTCTCAACTTTTAGCACTAAAATGGCAAGGAGGAATCAAACAAAAAGTAATTTCACTTTTGGAAGACAACAGAAAGGAGGAAATGAAGAAAAAAATATGCTGGCTCTGTAGTAGTGTAACCTCTCTCTATGAATATACCACCTCAAATCAAGAAAGGAACAGACACACAGGAGGAAGGGGAGGAGAAGATGACGATGAGAGAAGGGTTATTACTCTTTAAAATCTGAACGTAGTAAAATGAAATAATAAGAAAATGTGAAGAGTTCATTATACAAAAAAAAAAAATCCAAAGTATTTTCTCATAACTTAAAAAATTACTACCACGACTTTATATGTGACGTGGGTAAACTGTACAAGGGAACGTAATGAAGCAACCACCCCATAAAACGATATAATATTTAATCAACGATAAAAACAGAAAAATGAAGTATGCAAGCTGGAAGTATTAAGTGAAGTTTTTGCAGAGAAGAGAGAGAGAAATATGTGCATTCATTCATTTTCATGCCGACATGCCACACTTGCTTCACTCACATATTACGAAATTATGGAAGAGCAATAAAAGGAAAGATATTATAGTGAAATTTATGCCGGCATGGCTGTTGTGCATGCCACGCTATTGTGGCTGTGCAGTGTTGCTTTTGCATGTGTGTGCTCCTTTAAAATATTTTTTTTGAGAGGTGGCGTCTTATATATACATATGCCTCGTGGATACTAACCAGCACCACCATGCATGGTACCACCGATTTCCACATTTTCTCGTTGTAGTATATAGTTTTTTTAAAATGTTTGGCGCTGTTACATGATAATAAAAATATGAGGACGAGTCCTCATCCCTATTTTATCCACATATCTTTCAATAGAATCATCTGTCCAACCAGCAACTCGCGAAGGAATCATAAGACGTCTGCTGGTTAAATGGATGCTACTTTTTTAGTTCACCAAAAAAGTCTTACGGAAAAAGCAGAAAGAGAGAAAAAGTCATGGTAGCGTAACCGTATCAAAAGTCGTAATGAGTCGTAAAAACTCCCTAAAGCAAAAAGTTTATCTATGAAAAAGAGGAAAAAGCAAGTTCATTCAGCACGCATCCACGAAGACAGCTACAAGGATTTTCCTTGACAAGCAAAAAAAAAATAGTACGTACGTCCGTATTACGTATATATCAAAAAGAATAAGATACAATCACCAGTTTTAATGGAGAAAAGTAGGGAAAAAATGTTTTTTTTCTGCATGTGTGTTTGCCTACCGCAAGTAATATTGTGATTTTCATATATGCAGATGAACATGCATGCATGTATGAGAGTAGTGTGGTTGTCAAGGAGGATTTACTTTCACGCTTCATTTGTTATAACAACTGGGTACATGGAGAAGATCTGGTATTGCCATAACTTCACATAAAAATATGAGTAGGTACATTATATTTGTGGTGCGGTTACACTCTACAAAGTAAACTCAGTGTGTTTCTGATGGGAACCATATAGGAGAATCATTCCTGGTGAGACGATGCAATAATAATCAATAATAATATGCGCAGTTGAATTGGATAATTGTCATTTGGGGATGCGCTTTATGAAAAATCTGCAATGGTATTGCAATGTGTGGGTGCAGCAGTAGAATTGCACTGTAAAAGACATGGTGTTATTTAGCTCACTTTCACATTGTATTGCAGACGAACGTGGATGAAATAATCAATATGCCCCCAATTTTTTAAAAGCCTTTTATTCTTTTTCGTGTGTTATAATTTTGTCTTTAGACTTTAGAGAGAGAGAGAGAGTAGAATAAGAATTGAATTGCACTCACAGTCGAGACATACATAGTCTAAATAGTCTAAATCCCAGATTGAAACTAATTCTACAATATAGATTTAGATGTAAAAATGTGAATGGCTTGTTTTGGGAATTATTATTGGAAACACAAAAAATTGGGATTTTAAAATGGTTTTGTGCACACTTTTTTTTAAATTTCATATTTTAGAATCACAACAGAATTCGCATGGAAACCACCTGTCGGGCTTCACTATCTTCTCTAGTCATGTGGAGTGGAAACCAAAATCATTCATTAGGTACATATTTATGTATACATACATCCAAGTCTATATTTTTTGGCGTGAACTTCAATGGTTGGATTAAACTATATATTTTTCGTATGTATATCTCTCCTGTGAGTATTGATAAGATAAAAAAATAATAAATTGTTTATTTCATGCTCAGTTCCGCGTCGATCAGGAGACATACTGGCGGAGACTTGAATGCTGGGACCCACATTTCGATGATTTTCCAGCGCCAGAAAAACGATGGAGCCGATTAGAGCGTAGCCGAGGACGAGAACACAAACAAATAAATTAATAACGACCAGTTTCACCGCGGCTTTCCATGATGGTGGTTTTTTCCTCTGGTACTGAACAGGTTTGTTTCTACTGCTTTCCACTCCAACCAGATCAACTCCCTCAGGAAGGGAGAACTCGGTGTCCTCCGGGCAGTATTGACTTCCTGGACGCTCCATGCCTGCTGACATTCTTTTTCTCCCTTTATTCCAATTTCATCGGGTTAGTTCCTGCAAACACACAAAATAAGAATACATAATAAAATGAGATGAACAAAGGAAAAAATACGAATAATTTTTTATTCTTTCAGCTATTAATCAGTAACGACATTTTGCGCTTTTACATGCAATAATCATATTCATTCTCTTTTATACGCACCAGTCTTACAAATTTTTACCTCGCAGCAGCATATAAAAAATGTACTTTTGTTTAATGAAATAACCAACAAGAAAACTTTTTAAATCCCATTTTTGTGTGGATACAATTATCCCGCGATAATAAATTCTTAAAATAACAATATTATTAATAGGCAGACTAGGAAAAAGGTTCATCCATCGCCCACTCTCTAGCTTCCCTTTTCCCTTTTCCTCCTCCTTCCGCCTAGACCCCATCTCCTTATTCTCATTTTCAACTATTCATTTTCTTTCATTGTTTCAAAACTTTTTCGTGACCACACACACTGTTGATTGTGAAGCTATGCACAATGTTTAAGTTAGTTCACGTACATAATGTTATGCAATATTATATATATATTATTTTAAGCCCCTTGCGCACCTCTCAAGTCAAATTAACACGCTTATAATTTGTAGGATGATGACGGCAGGAAAAGTATATATATTTAAAACTATAATAATAGCAGCGCATGGTCGAGTGCAAGTTGATGAATGTTGTTTAGACTTGTTCCCCATTTTATTCGCAATAGTCTGTCAAAAAGTTGTGAAAATTACGCTAATTAGTTTCATTTGTGAAACAAAGAGTTAATCAGGAAAACAGAGCTGTGTACAAGTACAGCTAATTTTATTTTTTGGGAAAGTTTTCCAATCCTAACACAAAAATATAGCTATATATAGGTAGCTCGCTTACACTTTCCTCTCTTTGATTTTTTTTCTGCTTTTAGCGGCCAAATGCTTTTCTCTTTGAGCAATATTGTTTCTATGATGATGGGGGTTTTCGGCAGTCATTTACACTTTGAACTTTACACATTATAATGCGCTATTTTGTAAGTCTAACATGTTGCTTTTAATCCTACAAATCAAGTACCCAAATATAGATTCCGATGCTGCTGCCTAGATGCATTTTTCTACCAAAATAGATTTTTTGTAAACTTTGAACATTTCGAGAGAGAAAAGCCGTGAATTCAAACAAGGTTCGTTATAGCACAGGTTTTTGCTTACGTTTTTTAAGAAAAAAAGAACAACATTCTATTTGACATAAGAAACAACGACTGCAAAATGCAATAGGTATGTATGTATGTATAGATAGGAAGAAGGTATAACTATTCTATAAAAGTGATGTTTATTTTTTGCTATTGCTCCAAACCTTTCAGTGATTTGATTATTTGATAGCATGTGACTTGTGACGCAAACTTTCTCCCACTGTAATTAGTTATTAATTTATCGCAAATTATAGACGTGCTCTACTCTCTGGCATTGAGTTTGTTTAACGCAATATTAACTAACCTCACTCTACCTCCACTCCTCACTCAGAAGCCAGAGAAGACTATGAGCTGAATGAGAGGACTTCAGAGGAGCACGTGCTCCTTCCCTCAAAACAACAAGGCAGGAAATGAGGTTTTTCAATGGAGCCTAAGTAGTAACCAAGATTCTTTAGCAAACAAGATTCCTCCCTCCACTCCCCCATACAAATATACCACACAGTTCCGCATTTCTAGCCATTTGTAAACTTTAATAATAATATCAGAGCATTACAACAACACACAGATAGCAGCAGTAACAACAACAACAACAACATCATGCAAAAAACATTAACTTTTTGCTGTTGCTCAAAACATACGTAAAGTTTACGCAAACACAGGCAAGGCAAAGTAGCTACATAAAAAAGTAACATTTGTAGAATTAGTGCGGGTTAAAATTGGGGAAGGGAGACGGTTATCTCTTGTGTGCTACTTCGACACATAGAATTTTGTAAGTATCCCATAATAATACTACTACCCTGTTTCTAAATAATAAAAAGTCGAATTAGTAGTACCTTTCCCTGTTTCATTCCCCGGAAAGGATGTGTGTGTATGTGTTTACTTTGTAATTTGTGTTTCATCATGAATCTGTAATTTGGTATTGCGGAGGGCGCCAACTAGTTATTTTGCCATACTGCCAATTATATTTCAATTTGCTCCCCTTTTAACCCTTTCTCTCTCCCTTTACCTGAAAACTGTATACCTATTTGTAAGTGTGTTTGTGAAAAGTAATTATCAAGTATGAAATCTTCATGTTCATTCACACAACTAAGGCTTTTCATTACGTAAAATTGGGTAAATATGACAGAACGGATTATCTACTAATTATGTTTTTAGCTAGCATGTTGTCTCCTGTACGCACTCTCTCCCCTTTACTCCCATGAAAATTGAGATAATCGTCGTTTGAATGTTCTTTAAAAGAAATTATTTTAGCAACTTGGGAGATGAGAATTTGGGTCAATTAGCTAAAAACAACATGCATGTGTATGTATACACAAGACGTTTATGACTCTGGAAAATGGTGTTAATAGTGTAATAATTTGCTTTTTACACGATTGTAGAAAGTCAAACAGCATATTACCCAATGTCACATAACAGCAGCATTTATTGCTATGATGATGGCTGGTCGTGTCGCACCGTTCTACTTATTCAATCAATGCAATAAGCAGAAAAAAGCCCCATCTACAACATTATACATATACCTTGATCCGTGAAAAAGGGTTATCGTCATGATTTTAAGAAATATATACACATATATATATATCCAAGAAGAGGAGTGCTTGTGCCTCAATGATAAACTTGCACACAGAGAACCCCAAGTCCCGGTAATAACCGCAGCTGACAATACATACATACATTTAACTTCTTAAGAGGATTACACGTTTCTTTCGCCTTGCCGCGTTCTAAGATGATCTTTTCTTGTGCCCCTGGACAAAGCATACTACTTTGTATTATGTATTAAGTAGGTGTATACATAAAATAACGTATATTCTCTGCAACCTACATATATTTAATATAACTTTTGGTAAAATACATTTTGTACATAATACACATCCAGGCGAGGGGCAAATCAATTTAGCTCATGTGTTTGCTAAAACAACGAGATGGTATAAAAATTTATTTGCTTTCCCTTTTTTTTATACTCCTTCCCAGAGAAAAAAAATCTATAGGTAGGAGGCAAGATAAACATACACAGCGTGACGGCATATACATACATATAAATACACGTACAGTACATAACAGCAGTGTTTGGTAAGTCGATGGTTTATTCTCACAGTGGCTTTTTCACATATTATTACGTAGCTGATGATATCGGCATAGTATCGACTTTGATAAGTTATCTGTCCGTCCGTCCGTCTCCACGATATCTTCAGAACGGTTTACTCAAATGCCTTCATATTTGGTACACAAATACCTGAGATCATAACTCAGAACCGTATTGATTTTCGGCCCCCCATCTCATCCCCCGGGAGAGGTTATGCAGGAATCTTTGACTTTTTTTTACCTTTAAGCTATAGGAAGTTACGTATCATTTGATTCACTCACAGCTACGTATTTACAGGTCTTTATTATTATTATTGTACTTTGACCTTTTCTTCTTCAATTGAAATAATTTTTTTTTCTGTGTGGACAAACGACGGGACACGATATACATTTCACAAAACGAAATAAGTTTTTGAAACTTGTATATTTTTCACACAAGAAAAGTGGTAAAAAATGTCCTCACATCCTCAATTATAACTTTCCATTTTTGCTGGTATTAAACTTGTCTTTCTTGCATCATCTTTAGCAATATGTTGTTATTTCTTGTTGAGAAAAAAAAGAATCAGCTTTTACCAAGTTTACTTACATTTTCATCATCGTCATGAACATTAACATATAAGATACATAAATAGCTATAAGGGAAAGCAAACATTTTTTTCCTTGTATGGATATATTGAGTTTCACTCTGAAATGAACAAAGTTTCGTCATGGAAATACTATATTACCACATACATCTCTCTCTCTCTTATCTCCCTCTCTCTCTTTCCTCTGTTTCTGTAGCTGAGTATCTATCAGAATAAAAAAATAAGATCCAGAAAAGCAATAGCAGAGCCTTTTTAAGTGTGTGTGTGTGTGCTTGTATGAAATACTTTAACATGCATGGTAAGCTGGAAAAATTTCTTCTAGAGACTCGTTGTGTGGAAAACACTGTAAAGGAGCTGCGGCGTCCTGTTTTTTCCGCCTTCTTGTTCTTCTTGTGCTTCTTCTACTTGTGTGTGATCAAGAAAATACAACAGAGTGAAAACAACGAATTCAGCCATTTCCCTTTCTCTTTGGTTGATAAAGAGCTAATAAGGTGTCTGAAACAAAATCTTGTTCGATGTGCTATTTTTCTCTGCTGTTTCTTTCCAGGCTTTTCCCCTCAAGTAGTTGAGCGCACACAATTCTTTCTCTCCTCTTATTTTTCTTCTTTCTTTCTCCTTCTTTCTTTATTTCTTTCTTTTTCATACCAGAGTGTTGTCCAGATAATGTATTTTTTGGGGGTAATGTATGTGAACGGATTCATCTGTCTGAGGATTTCAGTTTCTCATCGTTTCGCTGTTGTTGTGTTCTTCTTTTGTAGTTTTTCCTTTTTCGCGATCTTGTTGTTTGCTATTATTTCACCAATAATAAGCAATCTTCAACGAAAAAAAGTTTTGGCCGGCTTTTTTTTCTTGTCGGGATAGCTATATCGCATAATGTGTGTATATTGTGTGCTTACATATATACGTACATATGTACATATAAATACTTACACGTAGTTTTAGTTTACAAACTTTGAAATGAACTTGGCTTGGTATCTCTGGCAATCCCTATATACATACATACAGGCATTGTCCTATACAATGAATATAATAAAAAGAATGAAGAAATATACATTTAGAATGTGTGTTTTTTTTCAAGCAAGAGATTTAGTACAAAAACCACACACACGACACATACACATGGAGCAATCATACATCTCTGTATATATTATCTTATTATATTTCTGGAAAGAATAAGCCAAAGGATTTCCTTCGAAACAAGAAAACAAGTCATGGTGCTAGCTAGTAGTATATATGTAGCATATACATATGTATTTATACTAGGTACACAGCAACCACTAAACTACTTACTTGTGTTACCATCAACTTTTTTTCCAAAAAAATAATGTACGTTATAACAACAGCTTGAGGTTTTATTGTTGGCAATTTAGTTTCACTTTTTTCCACGTATTTTCCTATCTGAGTGGTAGTGGGTGAGAGTAAAGCCTTTAGCCTGGCTGAGTATTTTTTACAATAAAACTCTCTTATTGTTTCCTCTATAAAGAGAAAAATACTAAGGCTGCTGCCTCAAGGAAAAAGTAGAATGTGGAATCAAGAAATCTTGTAAAATAATGGAAACGATGATGCTTTTCCTTTGCTAACGCCACAACATAGAAAAGAAACATATAGAAAAGTTTCACTTTCAAGCAGAAAGCAAATATAATAATATATCTGTAGAAGAAGCCCCTTGTTACTTACTCTACTCGGCTCTCTCTCTTTCATGGTTTTTTGCAATCGCGACTTTACAAAGCTAACAAGAAGAATTATTGTTGTATTACATATAGTATGCTCAAGGAAGGAGAGAGAGAGATAAGTAGTATAAAAGCACACTGACCTACTATTGACCACAATAGGTATATCTTTTAAGATATATAAAATATACGTGTTCTTTTTCCAGGACATTTTATTTTCTTTAAAAAAAAATTCTAGAAATGTTATTAAAGTCCATTGTAATTCTTTTTTTCTCGTTTAATAATCTAGTCGAGAGAGAAAAAAGTTGGGGAAACGATCTGAAATATATATATGTATTTTTTTTAAATCCTCTGAAGAAACCAAAGAGCAAATATGCTTTTTATTACGGAAGGGTCATAAGCTACACGGTGAGTCGGATGAAAAAATAACACGGCACTTTTATTTGAAACTACTACTGCAGCAGCAGCAGCAGCAACAAGAACAGCAGTCACTAGAAAAATACATACTAGATACTCAAAACACGTATCCTACCTACCAATATATGTGTACATTACATACACTGTATACATTTTGTGTAGGAGAAGGTAAACCAGAGAAGTATTACCTGTAAAAATAGAAAAATGTAGTTTGAAAAAAAAACGGAATTCTTTAAACGGATTTTCACTGTGTGATTGAGTAAAACGAAATGGAAATTTTGCTCTTTTTCTTGCGTTAGAAAAAATAAACCAGGCTTCTGTGTATACAAAGTGGATATGCCTATTATATTTGCCCACAGTTTGTATGCCAGGTGGTAGTAGAATACTCAACCAGCATCAGCAGCAGGAGCAGTTGTACTTTTTTTTATAGTTGGAGACCGAGATGGAACTCGTACATGGAACTCTGATCTATATCCCTTGGACGTAATTTGCGAAAACGTACAACTGGAATCCCTTGCAGAAAATTTATCTATTTTCACTTCAAAGGGGAATTATGTATAATGTCTTTTGCATCAAGCGCTAGGTTAAACCGTAAACTCTATTTGATACTTGAGATATCATTTATTCTTTGTGTGTGTGTGTCTCTCTCTCTGTGTGTGTGCATGTATGTAGAAGGACAGAGAGCACATTACACGGCTTATCAAATATCGGAAAATTGTTTTCCCACAAAGAATCCATTTTCTATAGATCACCATTTCACCATCATTATACGCATTTAATACGGACAGGTAGCATTTAATGTGTAGAAAATTGGACTGTTTGGTGCTAGGGGTAGAGCGATCTCTCTCTCTATATATTCTTTTTTGAAAAAAAAAGCATTTATTTGTAGATAAAAGGAATACTAATGAAAAACGCAAGCCCATAAAATGGATGAGATAGTACTCATGGAATTATGTAGACGCTGTCTAGTCGATGACAAAAGGGAAAACACGTTTCCTAGAAAGAGAGAAAGCAACAAGGCAATCTCGGATTTCATAAAAGAAATCCGGCTATTTTCCTTGTGCTAGCATTGTGGCTATACCCAGAAAAGTATTTTTTTTATCCTTTCAAAACTAAGTATTATACTAATAACCACGTCAAAACCATACTTGATGATGAATATAAGTTTGAAATCTTGCTTGTGCATACACACGCACACAAGCTTTCAAAGCTATTTTTAGTTAAAAGGAATATCTACTCCATTTTAAACACAATATTAAGTCCACTTGCTACCACATCATTTTTCCTCATCTATCAATCTCACTGGTAAGTCTTTTGCAAGTATGTATTATATGGCGTATGAGTTGTTTCAAAATTAGCTACAAGAACGCAAAATAATCCGTCTATTGATAAAAGCACACAATACATTCACACACAAAGTTCCTCGTTTGTTGGATGTCTCTCAAATGATGTGATATGATAGTTGTAGTAGAATGGTTGTGCTTGATGTTCTTGTTGTAGATGATAGCTACCTACTTTTAAGTAAGTACGTAATCTGCCGTTCTATACAAAATCAGGATGTTGTACACACAAAAAGAAGAAGATAATAATAGCAACAGTAAAAAAAAAAAGAATGTAGAGGAGAAAAAGGGAAGAAAAGAGTGTAGCAGCAGTAGCATCAGCATCGCACAAAAAGTTGAAAATATTTAATAGAAAGTAGTACCCGTACAAAATGCCTATTGTTTGTTCCCTCTAGTACCTATAAGCTAGCTTTTCAGTTGGGGAACACGTTCAGCAAACAAAATTAGCCATGCTTCTAAAGACTTTTAATTGCTGCCTCAAGATCTCACTTAATGTGGAGCATCATCATCATCATCAGCAACAGCAGCAGCATCATCATGGATAACATCGGTAAATTTCATACCATAATTCATGAATGTCCTTGAAACAAACAAGAAGAGTGTAACTTACACATTTACCATAATTATATGTATGTATACCTATATACTCCAGAATATTATTACTGGTGCCTGTTTTTTTTAGGTCGCTACTTTATGTAGCTACTTATGTTGTTGTTTCTTTTCTAATGTGGCCAATTTCATATTAAAAAGTACACACACACAAAACAAGCTGTTGTAAGTAATGCTCTTGTAAAGTAAAGCGCTCACAAGTACACAACAACAACCATGCGATAGTGTCCAAAGAAGAGGGAGCATAATCGCGAAAATTACAAAAACACCCTTATCTATGTCTCATCATTATCATCATCATCATCATCATCATCATGATCAACATCCCTCGTAACTATTTTTTTACTACTATTCTGCTACCACCACCACCACCACCACCACTGCAGCAGCAATATAATAGCCTTTAGTTCTAGACCATGATTCTCTCCCTTTTATTTCCTTTTTGCTAGACTACGCATATGCACAATAATGAGTGTAGATATACATATATATATATAAATATGTAGTAGGTATATGCATGTAGTTTGTGTAGTTTAATATATAATGTAGGCAGTGTTTAACTTTGGCCTGTGCAATAATATATGTACATGATCATCATCATATCATATACGGAAGCTATGTCTTTTATTTCGAGTTTGCCAAGTCTCATTTGTCAACGAGAGGAGCGGAAGAACAAATGGGACGCAAAACAAAAGGAAACGTTTGAAAGATGGAAAGGAGGAAAAGGGGAACATAGGATGAGAAGAACATGAAAGGGATAGAGAGCTAGTTGAGAGAAGGAGAGAAGAAAAGCCAAAGCCGTTTTTGTCTTTTTGATAAGATTTTTCACATTCCCTTTTTTTGCCTTTTCCCATTTCTCTTGTGTAGCAGTCTTGTGCATCCCACCCTCTGTTGTGATAGTAGAAGCAATAACTGATATCAGTATAATCCTTTAGATGGGCCGCAAGGAATACAACAAAATTCACTTTCTTCCAAGTAGGTTACCTACTCATTTCATATACACACACGATTTCATTATCCATCTCATCATCATCATCAGCAGCAGCAGCAGCAGCAGCAGCAGCATGCTTTCTCTTTCTCTCTTAAATATGTAGGTATGTACCCATGTAATGTACATGCATACCCATCATCAAAATCATCATCTGCGTCAGTGGGTAGTCTTTGGGCTTAAAAAGATTGGTCGTAGATTTTCCAGAAAAAGGGCAACTGTGCACGCATACCATGTATGTATGTACGTTTACAAATCCTTTTAAAAGAGCATTGAACCGTGTATACATATATGTATTTGCATGTGCATATACCATTCCGGGAAGAGCAAACTGTTTTTGATGCGAGATGTAAATCAGCACACAACATAACTAATCAACATCATCATGATCAACGTTGTCACTATGATTATGGGACTGTTAAACTCAAGTCATCCCCATTGTCACTCTAAGCAACGACTATCATCACTTCATTTTATTTACATCCAACCTCCTCTTCCAATCCATTCTAACGTGTTTACTGTTTGAACGATCAATATTAGGAAAAAATATATACGTAGTAGCTACTTATCAGTAGGCAAACATTTACAAAAAAATACAACGGAATCCACTGGCATCTTGCATTCTCACGTAATAAGTAAAATGATCTTAATGCATATAAAACATGCCATCATCACTACTACCAGCACCAACACCGAGGAAGAATAGAAAATCAAATACCTACCTACCTACCATTTGCTTTGCTTTCTCTTGTGTGCAAGAATACCCTGAGAGAAAAAGAGAGAGAGAGAAAAAAAACAGTGGCAGCCATAGTATCGGTAAATATAGTTGAGAGTTAGTGTGGGAGGGGGTGTGAAGATTAATAATTTACTTTCCCACTCTATATTATACAACAAATTACTATTCCTGCTTAGCAGTGGCAATAAATGGATAACTGCTTTCTTGTTGTTATACTTATTGCATACTTAACTACTCTTTTTTTGTAATGGTGGAGTGTAAAAGTAGGAGGGAGAATAAAAATGCTGCAGGAAAAGAGAAAACATTTCAGGAGGCAAATATAGTGGCAAAAGCAATATAATGCAATGGGTGCAGCAATCTTATATTATTTTTTCCTGCCATACCAATATCACATTATTTTTATTATTATTATAACAAACAACAGCAGTCTAAGCTCACTTTGCAAGATTTCGGGCAGTTAAGAGGAGTAGGAGTGGGGGTGTTGGTGACGGTGGTAATGGCAGTCCTTTAAATGCAGCCGTGCCTCTTCCTTTCTTTGTTGTATTTATGTGCGTGTAGCATGCGTTTGCGTATGTCTGGATGATGAAAAGGGAGAAGAAGAAAAGTATTATAATATTTATATCATATCTGCTGGTAAGAAAGAAAACTTTAGGTTGGGGTAAAAAAAATAAGGAGACAAGATCGGTTTTTTCCTTCTTCTTCGATGTCGTCATCTTCTACTTCTTTTTCTTCTCCTTTTGGGGTATTTGAGTGGTTGTGAACAAGTCGAAAGGAAGAAGAAAGCCAATAGGACTATCAACTCGTCATAAATAGCGCGTGTAAACAGCTTTTGAGAAGGAGGGTTGACTTGAGTGACGGAACCAGAAATTCTTTTTTTTTATCTGTAAAGTATGATGCCGTTATAATAAATTCGCTGTGGCGCTGCTGCTCTCTTAAAGTATGAATATAGGTATATCATGAAGAAATAAAATATACATCGAAACGTGAATGGTTTTTGTTATTGCTGCCACTGCTACTCCTATTCTGCTCCAAGCTGAACAACTACAAAAAATCATGCGGATGTCCTTTTTGTACTCTACAGTGTAGTATAATACGAAGGTATGTTACGTTCATACTTTAATACTTGAGGCATTTTTTCAGTTTATTCTTTGTCCCCCTAAAAAAATATTCTCCCCGCCTTCTCTACCATTAAATTAGTGATGTTTAATGGATTTGTACAGATTTAAAAGATGTTTAATACGGTCTCTTGAATGCTTTATGAAGCATAAACAAGAAACGCGTAAACTTCTTATGGCCATATTATGATCATTGTTATTATCACGTGTCGACAACAGCGGGAAAAAAAGTGGGAGCAACGGCGCACAAAAGCGGATGCATGATCTCTTGAAGGGGTTTATAGTAACCATACTCAATGATGTACAAAGATATACTTAAATGATGTGTAGGTTAATTCTCTGATGGCAAATTCAAATGCGTACACACAGTTTCAGAAATCCGAATAGTAATAGCTTTTTAACAAATAAAATTAGTATTTTACCATTATATTTTTTTCCTTTGTTGTTTTGTATACAAAAATGCAATATCCGAAACATTTTTTTTCTTGTTGAATGCTTCCTTTGTGTACTTGAACAATAAACATATCAGATTAACTCGTTACTTTCATTTTGTGTAAAGCCGATTTTTTTTTTGAAAATGGTACACGCTATTTTGTATTATCAAACCAGGGATATATTTTTTTTTGTCTGCTGTTGCATCCATAAAGGGTGCTAGTGTGTAAAAAATAGTAAGAAATAAAAAAGACATGAATTTATAGTACGCGTGTTTTTTGTGTGTTTAAAGCGAACAACATTACAATTTTATCCTAGGTCCTAGGCATCATTCCCTTTTATTATTCTGCATACAAAGCACATAAATAGGTATGTGTGTATATATGCATTATAGATAGGTACCTACATAAAGAACAATATCATTTGTTATTGTTTCAGCTTCCATCAGTGAAGGGACGAAACTCCAGAGACCAATATTCATTTTTCAACTGCCCACTTTCTTACTCAATTTTTTTTTTTTCACTGAATGGTAAAAATAAATTTTATTTTAAGATGGCCCGCGATACGTTATCTGTAATATAAAGGCTCTTCTTCTTGTATTTACTAGAGAAACCATCTTCTTCATTCTACTCACTATTTCATGTACATATAACAGTAGTATCTACTCAAATGCAATGTGTATAAATACAGGCACATATGTGCATAAAGTTCCAACAGGAAGAGGATGGAAAAATATTTTGTACAGTATATAAATATACATTATAATATACGCAATATACACTTTCCTCTGCGCGTTTTTCCTAAAATGACTTTCCAAAATGTTTAAAAAAAATATATTTTGATTGTTTTTAAAGTCCGCCTTTATCTGGATATCATATGCATGTATGCACGTATACTTGCAGACGACGGCGTCTTATCCAATATTTCCTCCAGAGTTTTAGTAGTCCAAAAGGGACAAAAACCAATAATCATGAGAGCGTTTTAGCTAACAACATATTATACAACACACACACACACACAGAAGAGGAATCAATACTAATTTCCAAAATATGTACTTTGTAGGATGGCAATCAATTATGAGAAGGTCGACAGTCCCTCCGTTAATGGAAGCAATTTAAGCAGTTTGTCTGTATGTGATTCCACCAATATAATTGCCACATTATCTCAAATTTCTAATCAGTATGCGCGAATTTATCATCTTCTCCTTCTCAAATTCGCATCCGCTGTGATTTTATTGCAAAAGAGCATATACATATATACATGGAACATTTAATTACCACATCCATGATGCTGCATCAAGGTAGGGTCGGAACATAACTGGGAAAACAGTTTCTGGGAAGCAAAATAATGGAAAGTTTTTTTTAGGTGGCACCGAATTGTATAGCAAGGATATGATAGTGGCACAAGTGAACAAACACTTTTGTCTTAATTTCTCTTTGGAGACATTTTTAGCATTTAAAAATTAGTATCCAAATATGCAATAAAATGTATAAAAAATATGTATCCGAATACAAAACGAAAACTCGACAAAAATAAATCAATTCAAACCATGGGAAAAATGCGTAACGCTGCAAGGGAAGGGAATGCTTAAATGAAAATTTTCAGACTGTTGTGCTTACGTTGAGGATTAACGCATCAACACTGGCATTCGAGATTATTTTATTGACATACGCAGCTAGATAATTTAATTACTTGGGCGTTGGGAATTTAATATTTCATTCATATACTTAAGTGCATGCGCATCCAGCAGTATAGTACATTGTACTTATGACACTGCCATGCAATTCAGTGCAAGCAAATATTCTTGCCATACAATTCGTTGTTATCTATTTAAAAAACTTGTCATTTTTTGATTGCCATTATTTCGCTGTCCAGAAATTGGTATAGCCATTTAAATTCCGTAATCCGCTACATCACCACCTTCAACATGATCAATATTATTGAATGATCACCATACACACACAGAGACACACCTTTTTAATATTGAAAGCTGTTTTTTTTTTCTCCACACACACCAGAAAATTTTTGATGTTTATATTGTAACACTTATAACCATGGCGTCATATACTATTATTATTATTATTATTATATTTTAAACCATTCAATATGCATAAATAATACGCTTTTCTTAGAAAAATATAAAGTAGATCTTGGGGCCATGGCCAAAATATTTAATATGCTACTGCTATTTATTACTTTTCGAGGAAAGTCTAAATATTATGACTAAATTTGGGGCTACTACTACTACACTGCTGTGTTTAATACTTTTTTTTAAAGCTTCTACCCCTATCCTTTTTACCTACCTACTAGTCTAGTTTGCCTCCACCTAAAAAGCTGTGAGAGTAATTTCTTTATCGATACAAAAAAAAACCACCAGCAGCTAGCTCATTTTTTATACGAAAAAGAGATTATTTGCTTTTGTATCTGGAAAAGCAAAGAGAGAGAGAGAGGAGCTAACGCTGCTCATGTCTCCGGCAATAATAAAAGATGAGAGAAGGAGGATTCTCTCTCTCTCTCTCTCCGATCTATACTCAGCTCTATACTTATCGGTGGTGCTTTACTCTCTTTCTCTGAGAAAGAAGAGAGTAAAAGTTGGTCCCCCATTATATGTTTAAGAAACTGTCATTATAATATTTCAGCTTGCACCACTAGCACTAGGACCAGGCTTGCTATCAGAAACGAATATACGTGTAGTAGTTAAATATATATCACCTATATATTATATTGAAGTAGCAGTGAAGAGATCGTGATGATACATTATTACACTTTATATAATTTTTACCAGGGGAGTCCAAGTACAACGGGGATATTGGCAGGAGCAAAAGAAGACGAAGAAAAAGAAGACGAAGAAAAAAAATTTACAAGAGAGGACATGTATAAGTTTTGTGTGTTTGTGTGTGTGTGTGCGTACCCTTTGCTGTTATATATAGACGCGCGTCCATCGTGTGAGTCGAGTCGCTGTTAAAGTTACAACATTACTTATTATTATTATTACTATTATTATTCACGTTCGCTTCCAATTCTCTCTCTCTCTCTCCTCTCTCAAAGAATAGTGAAGAAAATACGTACATTTTTTTTTGAAGAAAATCGGAGAGAGACACTATATAAAAGTAAGTAAAGAAATTAGGTAGAGAGAAAGAAGAGAGGATCTTCTTGCACAAAATGTACATGTGTGTCTCTCTCTCTGTGTATGTGTGTGTGTTGGCCTCCAAACAAAGAGTCATCCTCCGAAACTCTCGCTTTTGCCAAGACATACATCACTGAAAGCCACAAGAGCGATATCACAATGTGTATGACATGATATATCGTAATCGAATCCGCTAAAATCTCACTGAAAATCTACCAAAAAAAAGTTGTATTTTCCTTTTGAAAGATTCCATTCCTCCTTCTTGGGCAGTTAAGAGTAGCACTTATATAAAGGATATACATATATATTGTGTGTATATAAATATATTTCAGAAGTAGCGTTTTATTATGTTGTTCCTTCTACTCTATCAGCAGCAGAAGATATACTGAAGTGAACTAAAAATAAAAACTTGCAGTGGTTTAACTACTACCACCACAACTACTACTGTATCTATCTATCTGTGTGTTCTTTCTTTTTGTTCCTTTTTTAAAAAAAAACACACACACAAACTTTCATTTTTGCTTTGAACTGTGTGTGCATAGGCATACTTTCACTTGAGACTCAAGTTTTCTATTCTGGTACTATTTTAAGACTTGGTTTTATTTTACTTTTTTTTCTTTTCTCCTTAAAGACACGACAAATTAGTTTGCCATTCTCATATCATTAGACAGGGGTAGTCGTTGTAGTGGTGAACATGGACATCATCGTGTACCTCTCTCATCCTCATTGAACTAAATGCAGACGAAGAAGAAGATTGTCGAATGGAAGAGGATGGAATGTCGTGTTCCACTTTCCCTAATACTCTAACAAATTAAAAGAGTATCTCTTTCTCTCTCTCAACTCTAAATTCCATGAGTACCCTAAACACGCAGGCACCCTAAACAAAAACGTAATTACACACTCTACGTATTTCATTATTTTTCACTTAACTTCACCCAAAGTAATGTGCTAACAAGATGAAAACTGTGTGTTACTCTAACAGTTTTTTTTTGAGAGAGCGCTCTTTTTCCACTAAAAACAAGAGTAGTAACAAAATAATAATAGCACACGTAAAGTAAAAATGAGCAGTGGTGGGTGATGGTAGATTTTGGTAGGATTATTACAGCGCAGTAATATGTAGCAACATGTATGCACATATATGTATATTGTATTTACTATATGGTATGGCCACACCAGGTTGAAGTGCTAAAGGTGAACAAGGTAATTGGTTTGATGTGACGAGGATGACGACGGAGTACAAGAGAGCAGACAGGCTTAACTTCTCCAAAGCGTTTTTTCCCTGAGAAAGATTCAATTTGATCAGCAATAATGAGGGACCAAACAACAAACACGACGACGACGACGACGACTGTGAGGTATACAACTTTTCTTCATTTTTGTTTGTGTGTCTACTGAACTTGGAACATAAAATGTCGTGCTCATTTTCCATATTACTTTTTTTAGGTTTGTGTTCTCTCACTACACTACTATTACTACCGTCATACACCTCTTCACTCACTCACATTCATATCACATGAGCGGAAATGAAAAGCTCCTGGTCTCAAAATAGGAACTACTCCAGGTTTTCTTCCCTTTCTTCTTCTTCTCCTCCTCTCTTGTTCCTCTATTATTACACCCTGTGAAGAGTACGTGCGCTAAACGTGGCCTATTCTTTCAGCTGTCGTCAAACGCTAAGTAGATCTAATGGTGATAATGACGATGACGGTCGTCTTTATAGTTGTCGGCCATTTCGTTGCTTTCTTTTCTCTTCCTTGTTCTCGCTCCGCATGTTCTCTTTTTCTTAACTAAAACTAAGTTACAGTCACAATAATACACAAGGAAGAGAGAGAGAGAGAAGAAGGGACAGAGTTCCATGGCATTTTTATTGGCTACCATTATTAGAAAACCGTTGTGTGCTGTGGGAGGTCTCTCCTTCCCTCTCCCTTCTTTCTCTTTCTTGACCCCATTAAGACAGCAGGCAAGGAAAGGGTTCACCATGCATGGGTTCCTCTCATCTCAAAACCTGAACAAAAGTCAACATGGGTGCAACACACATTTTTATACATACATGCGTATGTATACAGACTGCAAGCACACACTTATTTCTACAAAAAAACAATTTCTTGAAAATATTACCTATTTCATATTTTGCCACACACACACACACATTAAACTCCTATTTATCATCTTTGTGTTGATGTTTTATGTTTGGGATACAGGAAGGAAAAACCTTGAAATCTCTTGAACAATTTTAGTTACAATTCTGATAATTGCAGTTGCTCATCAAGCTCACTCGTTTTTGAAAAGGCATATTTATTATACATGTTGATAAGCACCTTATATTTATATAGCGTGCAACCGCTATGATACATCAAGAGTTGTGTGTATATATAACGACGAGCCTTGTCTCTCTTCCTGTTCTTCAGTGAAGAAACAGGGAACCTAGGAACATTTACAAGTATAATGGGCTCATAACTCAGAACCAGGTTTATACATTTATGTTTATATATCACTTTAATATGATCACCTAACATATATAAAAATTCACATATATATATATATGTATATATTTTTCTTTTTCATTCACTTTATTTAATAATAATAGCAGTAATATTTTCTAGTGTAAGTGCCGCTTCTGCTGCTGCTAATGCAGTAGCAGCACCAGTGATGGTATTTCGCACAAAAGTGTATGTACTCACACATGCGGGTATACCCATCATTTCATCACGCCTTATATTTTTCTTTCTTGAAAGTCAAGTTATCTATTTATTATTCTTATTTACTGTTCGCTTTCCATTTCTTGGTCGTACCCCTCAGCATTCATTTAATGTCCCTTACTTACCGGCTTACAACAGGATAAATAATAGGTATATTTATATTTTTTTTTTGCTTCAGAAGACCTTGGCAGTGGTGTACTTGTTTTCTCTTTTACTTTTTTGACTGATGCCTTCTCGCATTAAATATAGATGAATGGCTGATATTACTTGCGAGAGATTTGTCTTTATTGAGCCACTTTATTTAAGGTCTTCTTCTTCCACTAAAAATGCGTATGCACTATACTACTGCTTCTGCTCCTACTATTTTCCCTTCCCCTAATTGAGTGATATATACATTTTTTAATATAAATATATAGAGGAAAAAGAACAAAAGTGAGCAATATTTATTCTTGTGCTGTGTGTGCATTTCCTCAAGAGATCCCTTTTTATTCTTTGAGCTCATTTCCTTCCACCCTTCGTTCAGTACCATTTTTCCGACTCTTCACTCATGTTATTACGTCGCTGTGTAACAGCTACAGTATTGAGATCGAAAAGTTGTCCGTCCGTCTGTCTGTCTGTCCGTCTGTTTGTAGGCACGATATCTTCAGAGCGGTTTGATCAAATGTCTTCATATTTGGTACACATATACCTTGGGTCATAACTCAGAACCCTATTGATTTTCAGCCCCCCATCTCATCCCCCGGGGGAGTTATGAGGGAAACTTTGATTTATTACAGTTCATTTATAGCAAATGACGTAATCACAGCTACATTTCTACAGGTCTTACAGCTTTATTGTGTATGTACTTATTTATATAGCCGCATTCGTTTGTACATTCTTACTTGCGTCGTTTGTAGTACCAACAAATTTTCTGTCTTAAATAATAGCTTTTGTGTCTGAACTCCTTCCCAACGAGATGTTAAACCAATGCATTTTTTTTCGTTGGAGCTAAAACTAAATACATTTGTCTATTTTTTTGAATAAACGATCTCTGAAGATGAGTAAATACACGTATCGATTCCACTCGCTATATTGGTTAAAAAGTTATACAATATTAGTGAACATTTATATCTTGTTGCTATCTCATAAAATATATAAGTATCATATTAAAACAATAATTTTTGTTGCATTTCATATTTAATAGCGCACAACATACAACTATATTTATATAACGAGTAAAAAGAATCAGAGCCAACAATATAAAAATTTATCTGTGAACTTTGTGCAGGATGTGCATCAACTCTCCACCACTGGGGTAATAATAGTAGTGATAATTTCTTTTGTAGTGAAAGTTCTATTCCATATAAGCATATTTTAGTGTCATGCATCCATAAAAAATGGCAAATTTATGGTATTAAGTTGTACTAAAAAGTACACCACACCGCACAAATACATACATATACATACATACATAACATTAACTTAACGATCCCAACACGTATTTCTTGGAACGGAAGTGGAGAAGGAAGTTGTGATAAATCACAAATTAATTCGTATTTATAATACATCTTTGAATACATTTACATTTAGAGCCAGGTAATCCAAAATTACATATATGCATGAGAAAATGGATTATCACCGTCTCTCAATTCCGTTTTGATGTTCATTTGTTTTTCTTGTTTCCATATACCAATGTTTCTCGTATGGTTTATATTTATAAGAATTCATAAGATAGTATAGCCACTATCACCATCACCATACAGAGTATTCCTACCAACTACACTACTTTCGTGTCCATTCACTTATCATTTTCCCTCTTTTTTTAACTTGTTCGCTTTTCTCGTTCGCTGATTTTATTTTGTCAAAATCGTGGAACAGAATAGTGAAACGAAGAAGAAAATGTAAAAAAAATATCATCTTTTTCTTATACATTATATGATGTATATGAGGATACACAGAGGGAAAAATATGATGAATAAATCCTCTTTTTTTTGCGTTCAGCTTTCCCATCTCGTCTTTTTTTTCACGAACACACTGTACCTCTCTCTCTCTTTCTCTCTTCTCATCTGAATAGAATTTCAATAACGCTGCACAAAACACAGTTTTAAACTCAATATTTTAACTCCTACCATCATCACTACTACTGCCATCATTTCTGCAATTTTTTCTCATCATTTTCCCACTCGGCTCCTTATTTCCCATTCCTCTTCTACCAGTCCAGTCATATTCTTATGCTTATGAGTCTGCCTTTTTTTCTTTCTTTTTTACAGAAAAAAAGAAACAAACTAAAAAAATAGCTGAGTGGAAGCTGAACGAACAAGAAGAAGATACAGTAAAAGGAGAAAAAATGAACAAAATATTCCACCGTGTGCAAAAGGGAAAAAAAGAGTGACGTTATAAGATCCCGTGAATTTCCCTCATTTTATGCTGAAATTTTCTTATGCAACTTATTCTTTTCTTTTCTCACACATTCTCAGCTAACTGCATCTTATTGAATAATACAATGGGCAGTAGCAAGAGTAAGTAGAAATTGTAGGGTTATATATTATATATATACCTTTATATGTTCTCATGTATGTAACTATACGCATAACGTATCAAAAGAAAAAGGTTGACGAAAGGAACCTCCAAAAAAGTGAAAGTATGCAATGTTCAAGTATGCATGTATGACATGATGGTATTTTGTAACAAGGAGGATGCATGCATGAATTTTCATGTATTGTACACACACATACAGAAAAAATGTGTGTGAATGTGTGTGGTTTCATGGTGTAAAACGAGAGGAGTAGCATCAGCAGTAGCAGAGAATCATGGCATGAGGAAGAAGAGAAATGAAAATGTTCTCCTTTTACCCTTCTTGATCGTTTTCTTTTCTCAGCACACAAAAATGAAAGGAGAAGATGGGAAGAGAGAGTGAGGAGAGGATGAATATATTATATGTACATCCTTTGCACTTCTTGCACACCAACAAAAAACGTAAACCACACACACACACTCCTACTCCTACTACTATTAAGAAAGGAAAAGAGAGAGAGAGAGAAGAAGAAGATCCTCTATATTTTATTATGTTATGTGTGTGTGTTCTGGTTCTGAGTAATATTTACAACCGTGTGTAGTTAAAGTGATAAAAAAACTGAGGCGACAGCAGTATCAGCAGCAGGAGCACAGCAAAGGATATAAATCTACATGTCTGCATTATATTATATTTTTTGAGGATCAAAACGAAGCAATTTGAGAAAAGCTTTGGAAGTAAAGTGACACCCGTGTGAATATTATGTAGCATCTATCATTACATGATCTGGTAAGCGGAGAACATGAAAAAAAGGACAGAAAGTGAGAATGAGAGAGGAGATAGAGAGAGAGAGAGAGAGAGACAAGACATACATGCATGATGGCCTTTTGTTTGAGTTGTAGAGAAAGAGAGAGTTAGAGTATGAAAAGACATATGCTCAGATCGTAAACGCACAAATGGTCGCCAGCTACATACATACATACATGTTACAACATGGATGAATTTTTTATTGAAAAATTCTCACTGCAAATTGTAAGTAATTGTACAGAATACTGTGTGTGTTATGCTAGAAATTGAAAAGAGAGAGAAAGAAAGAGAGAGAGAAAGAAAGAGAGAGAGAGCAAGACAAGCAAAATAATATTGGGATGATGAAGAAGAGGATCTACACGAAAAAGTAGTGTTTAGTAGCAGTCAATCATAAAGTGTGACAAAATATGTACTACAATACGTTAAATTCACACTTAGTCAACAGTTCCATAGTACTAGTTTTTTTCTCCTTTTTTCTTTAAAATGCAACATGACAAGTAAAAAGCATTCTGTCCACTGTGTAACACATAATATGTTTGAAAATATATGAAAATGGAAGAAAGATATTGCATGACAGATTATTTGAGTATTTTTTTTCTCTGTTTTTTCGTTATCTTGTTATATAGTTTATCTATATAAAATACTTAGTATTTGACTGCTGTTTTCCTATTATTTTTTTAGAGAAAGAGAAAATTGTGAGTTTTTAAGAAGGAGAAGCTGTCCGTAGCAGCTAATGCAGAGTTTGGCAGGAAGCCAAATACATCATCGTTCTATAGTAAGCATAAGAAGCAGCAGTAACATCAGCGGCAGCAGTGGCGATGGTGGTGTATATATTTGTATGAAAAGAAGAATGTACAGAAAATGGTCACAAATATGAAGCTTGATAAGTCATGTGAAACAAACATAAATCAAGAGCGACAGTGAAGTGGTAGAACAGTGGTGGTGGTGGCACTGGAAGAGACATGGTAAAGTTGGCAAGTGGTTTTGTTTGGTATAAAGCCTTTCCCAAAAAAATCTTTCTGTTGCTCTTTCTTAGTCCTGACGAAATAGTAATAATATTTATCAATACTTACACATACACATATTTGTATTTATGTATGTAGTATATATAGTGGCAGATTATATAGTGGTTGTTGTCATATTGGTGAACTTTCACTATCAATGACGCTGAAATCTGCAAAACGACGAAAAGAAGGAGAGAGAAGGAGAAAAAAGAAGATAACAGTCTGTTGAAGACAAAAAATATATAAAGAAAGTTGTTATCTGACTTTTTTTTTGTTATTTAATAGAAAGCAAGAAATCAGTTCAAGATTGATTTCTTTGACAGTTAAAATTTTTACGACCCTTTGGCCCACTTCCGGAGAGAAAAAAGTTCTTTTTTTTTGCGGGTACACAGACATGGGATTGGTTACTATATAATATTGTTAGTATGTATTTAGGTAAATATACATATATAAGTGTCCGTAGATGGAAGAATGTAAAACCTCAAAAAAATGATAAATTTTTGTCTTTTTTTTAGTATCACCACCGACCAACACAAGCAAAGCTTTCCCTATCTCCTTTTCTCCATTCCATTTATAAGCTTGTTTCCATATTGCATGATATTATTTTTTTGGTAGTTTTGTTAAACGCATTGCGCAATTTATACCATAAATTTTATTGCTAATGCATTTAGTGCTAGAACGCTTATCTCTTAATACATAACTACGTATATATTACCCTTTACATGTAGCCTCCAGTGTTTTTAGACTGATGAATCTCCTAATATTGTGCATCAAACTCTTTAAAATGGTTTGCTACAATAGCAACGGTCAGAACTTTTTGTAACCAAAAAGTTGCCATTTATACTATTATTATCATCATCCATTATTTTTGTTGACTCTGCCAATTAGTTGAACCTCACCACTTGTAAACACACACATGTCTATACTCCCTTTTACTTATTTTTTGCCACTATATTTGACAACGTGCATGTACAAGTGAGCATACAAAGATTTATTATTATATGAAACAAGCTCATTTATATCTATCTTAGGAATGAGCGAGAATATCTGGGCTTTTTTAAATCGGTGAAAATGTACTATTACTGAGAGCTCTGCTCTCAAATTGGTTAAAAATAAATTGGTTTATGCTAGAAATGAATTTATGGTATTTTTTAAAATTGGTGAAAACATTGATTGCTGAATTGGTGAAAACAGTATGTGGCAGATGCATTGCACTGTATACTCCATTTGAGCTTGATAGTAAGGGGTTGTATATATTACACAGGTTTAATACCATATATTGAGGCCACCGACGGCAGTTTTCCCAACGGGAGTTTTCCTAACGGGAGTTTTCCGTCGCGGGAGTTTGCCTGATGAGGACTTGTGAAAAGTGGAAACGTTGAGCGTTTTTATTAAAAATAATAACTTCATCTACACTCACAGTATCCTCAATTATTAATTACTTTTCTAATTTCACTTGGACGAAAGTGAAAGAAGCCGCGATTTAACCAAAATATGTGGCGAGAAGAGGGAAAATGTGGGTTAGTTCTGTGTATCGACAGATGAATGGCTTAAAAGTAAATACCATTGGCGTCTTTATTCCAGAAAAATACCGTTGAATATGAAATAAAACATTGTGAGTACTCAGGTTATGAAGGCATTGAAGGAACAAGAAATCTTTTGGTTGAATGACTGACAGTAAATTAGAGTGTCAGTGAAAGCAAAAGTAATTACTAATCAGGAAAATAAATATTAGAGGATCACGTAGCACCTTCCACAGTGGGAGGCTATATCCAATCAAAAATACACAAGCAAGGACTATTAGGTATGTATCTATATTTATCCTCTGGCAAAGAAGATTAATTTGGAAAGAAAAAAATACCTAAAGATGCCAGGTCATATAATATGTTGAGAATGCTATCATCACATTAATGAGTTTTGAGTTCCTTTTATCACATGCAATCCTTTTTATTATGCAAAGTCTTAAAGGTGATTATAAAAAGACGCTTAGCACATTTGCATATACGCATGTAAGCGTTTATGGCGTTAAAATTACAAAAAAGTATGCATGGGAGGTTTTGTTTTACATGAAAGGTAGCATGGAGGTTTTGTTTAACATGGATGTTAGCATGGAGGTTTTGTTTAACATGGATGTTAGTATGGAGGTTTTGTTAAACATGGATGTTAGCATGGAGGTTTTGTTTAAGATGGAAGTTAGCATGGAGGTTTTGTTTAACATGGAAGTTAGCATGGAGGTTTGTTTAACATGGGATTTAAGATGTAGATTTATTTTAACGTGGGGTTTAGTATTAACGAATTTTAACACAGGGTTTAGCATTTGTTCGCCTTTTCAAAAATGAATGAACAAATTATATATTAGGAATATAAAGTGAGAGAGAGAGAGATTATGGAGCAAAAATGAAGTAGAATGTTGAGTGACAACAGGGTGATAAGCGTGTTTTTTCCTCTCTTTCACTTTCTCTGTTTTATTCCAGGCGTGTTCATTAAATCGAAACGGAAGGCTGCATAAAAAGGGCAAAAAGGTGTATACATTATATACCAATGTATTATTTTAAATATCATATAGCAGTACTCTTGTAATTTTATGATACTGTGTGTGATATGATGATAACATTATATGAATACTATCATGGTTATGTACACAACTATTTAGAAGATGCAAAAGCTTTTCATATCACTTGATGAAATCTCGACATGTTTCTATAAACGCAAAAAAAAACTTTTTCCCTGCTAAGAAAAAATAAAGTTCATGTTGTTGTGAGTAAGCTATATAGCTTAAACGTAATATAATGTAAACAGTGTGACGGTTGCCTTATTTTTTTTCTTCTCTTTACATTACCGCTACTTGAAAGTTTTTCATTTTATATTAAACTTTTCTTTTTACTATTTAAATTAACACCAACTTGTTATTATTGCCCTTATACCATTATCTGAAGAGAGCGAGAGAGAGAGAGAGAGAGAGAGAGAGAGAGAGAAACAATTTTTCATTCAAGCTGTCATGCTATACACTTTTCCCAACATGTTTCTTAACAAGTTTCTTTTAAGGAAAAAAAATTATGTTTATAAACAAATCAAGAAACGAAATGAGTAGCATATCACACGGCATATCATAAAAACGGAAATAAATTTAACTTTTTTAAATGTTAATTGAATACAATTTGGTACACTACAAAACCGGATATAGCAAAATACCACGTCCGCATATAATATATTCATGCAATATTATTCAAATGATTTTGATGTACATACATATCTACATATTATGCAAATATCTACCACTTTTGCTCAAAGTCAGGGTAGAATTAACCATAAAGCATAAATATATGAGGATATAATGACTTGACAATTTTATCAACAACAACGTTGTAGTTTATCGGGCAGATAGGATTTTTCTGTGTTGAATTGACAAACGAATCATAGCAACCATTTTCTGAATTGCTCACATGAAAAGGAATGAAGAAAACAAGCACACTCGCATTTTGTATCATTCGAAAAGTTTCATTCAGTAAATTAATGAGGAAAACACTTTTTCCACTGATTACTCTTAATTAGGCTTCCATCCACTAAAATAATTTTAATATCTAATTCTATATACATGCCTAATCGAAGCGTGCTAGTATTATTTTTTATTATCAAATTTTGTGTATATTTATTGAAGGAAAACAGGAAAAGGGGTATCCTAGGAATTGCACATGGAAAAAGCAAGAAAAATTCAAAAAGTTCCGTTATGACGGCAAATAATGGGAGAAAAAATGCGATTAATTTTTTCTTCACTATATATACCCTATTTTTTACTCTTCCTTTTTAGCCTGTGTAATCACATTTTCCACGAGTCGACCTTTCACAAAATATTTTATTCGTTCTCGATAAGAATCAAAGTACCAAAAAAATGGCTACATGAGAGGAAGGAAGGAAAGATAAAAAAGTTCCTTTATGGAATCGCATTACATTTTTTTCCGGCAGCAAAAAAATAAAGAGGAAACAGCCACCAAATTTATATCATTCAAGAGTGTTCAATGTAGGAGGAGGAACATACACACATTTAGAAACTGGGCAAAAAACTAAACTAAACGTACGTACGTTTGTTCTACCATGTACTAAGTGTGTGTGTGTGTGTGTGGAGGGCTACTCTTTTGAATATATAAAAGGGTAAAAAATAAAGTAGAAAAAAAGATGATACATGCATAGTTAATATTATTTAATAAAAAATATATGAACTTTTCTTCTTCTTCTTCTTCTTCAACTGGCTATTCTCTCTTTCTCTCTTTCCGAGTTATAAAAAAAGTACGAGAGAGAGAGAGAATGAAAGGGAATAAAACAGGGGAAAAGAGGAAAATGTGGGGAAAAGAAGAGACGGAAGAGAAGCAAATTGTAGTCATTTTTAGTCTGAATAATATATGTATGTATATTTTGGAAAAAGATGAGTAAAGGGAAAAGGAAGAATAAGCGGAAGCAGTTGGCTCTTCACAAAAAAGTAAAAAAAATAAAAAAAGCCAAGTTTGATAACATGAGAACTAAAGCTGAACATATTAGGTTACAATAACACAAAAGTTTGAAAATAGGCAGCAGGTATTATTCGACCTCAGTATAATATACCTATGGTCATGCAGAACCATACAATGCAATACATAGTTGGTTATCAAACTAAACTCACAATTCAAGTTGGGACGCAAATATGAATGAATATGAAAGTAAAAATATGTTTGTGTCTTTCAAGTAGCAGTAGTAGTTGTTGTTGTTGTAGTGGTTGTAGTATTTTTTCGTATCATGAATGGAGAAGTATGAGAACATGAAAATATTGTAATGTAATAAAGGAAACAAAAATTGTTTTAACTTTACTATCACGCATTTTGGAAAGGGAACGGAAACGACGAAAAATGTAATGTGTTTAGTATTCATACATGTACCCTCAAACCATGCATATATGTCCTTACATATGTATGTACCTATAACTTATAGGCTATAAGTATAACATATTATGTATAATAATAAAACAATGGTGTGATAGGAAACGGCAATATTAGTTTGTCTGTCTGTCTGTACGTGCGAAGGGGAAACTATGGGGCGGCAAAAACTCATCAGATTACAAAACATTTTTCTAAAAATAAAAAATACATTAGCATTTTTTTTCCTCATCCCTCCAGCATTATAATTGGCTTATTGTACAACGCATTTTGAGTGAAAATGTTGTGCACTGTATGTGTGCACTTGTATGCACATTACTTCACTAAATCATTAAATGTGCATAAAGTGGAATTTTGACCGTGTGCGCCCAAATTTGCGAGGATCCAATTGTGCGATTTTTTATTCGCAGATATGGATACCAAATTTGCAAAAAAAAACTTTGTAAAATATATGCAATTTTTATTTCAAAGTTTTTTATTTTAAACATATTTTATATTATTAACAGTCATCAAAAACAATTTTTTTTTAACCAAAATGATTTTTTCTATTCAGTGTCAATATTAATCGAACATACAATTACTACACCGTATTACTATCGAGTTACTATCACTAATTTTTTCGTAGTGTTGGAATGCTATAACGGCTCACTGTCACTGTCGTCCGTTGTAATCGCCTAGGAATAGATATGGAGTCAGGATCCTATGGCTCAAAACGCCAAGTAGTATTACTTGCACGGCACACACTCCCCTTCAGGTTGGCGTCGGATGGTATGGTTGACAATCTTTAATGACCATCGTGAGCAACTTTAAAGGTAGGGTTTATGTTTATGCCTAATGAACAAACGTACTCTACAAAGGCTTAGCCCATTTTGATCAACTGAATATTTCTATTAACCTTTTCAAAAAAAAATGATACGCCACTTACTAAAAAAATAAGTGCCTTGCTCCATTCAGTTAGTGACTGACTGATGATGTGTCGGAGCTAGATTTAGTCTTGCAATTGATTTTAGATAAAATTTTGTATGATATGCTTCTTTGGATGTTGACTAAGGGACAACTTGGTGTATGAATAAAATGAATTCAAGCTGATAATACAATTACCGCATTGTTGGTTTGGTTATATGGTAATCTGAATATTTTTTTCGAAGATTTGCCAAATTTCAGAACAAATTTAAACATCCCACATTTGGATCCTCACAGATAAATATGCCACGGAGTCATTTTGACACTCGGTCAAACGAATTTGACTTCATTAGTCACATGAATCATAAATCTCAACACGACACGGACGAACTGGAATATATATTGCACAACAGAGAGAGAAAGTAAATAGGAAGAGAGAAAACTGAGGAAGTTACAATGACCGCATTTTCAAATAACATAGATAATTTTTTCCCTCCTAATTTTTGTATTTCTTTCTTTGTAGTCGTAGTCGTGGAATCATTGTGCTTTGCTTTGTGTTGGGCCACTCATGTGGATAAAATTAGTGTGTGTGGGTAAAATGTTACATGTCAAAACCTCAATAAAAACCACACCAATAGCAGCAGCTTTCCTTAGAATTCAACAACAACAACAACAACAACAACAATAAAACGACCTGAAAAACAAACTGAACAGCATCAACGGTTGTGGGCGCAGATGATTAATTAAATAGAGTCCAAAGGCTTACCATACCCACATAAATATTTATATACATACACAAATGGATCTAGCAAGATGCTTTATAATTAAGCAGACCTAAACTATTCATACGCAGCGTAATTATTATTTGTGTGGGCTTTGATATATTTCTTTACTCTTGTGTAACGAAAAACAATTGTGCCGACAATAAAGGGCAAATATAGGTTTGCAGTTCACAAAGAGACAAAAGTTGTCATTTAACATTGTCATTGCATTGCTAAAATTCATTTGTTTCCATGATATTTAAAAAAAAGGATTGTGCGAAACACAAAAAACGTGTAGTAAATGTTAACTTACTTTGTATTTTAGTTATTTGTCAAATTGTTCCAAACCCAGTTGCCTTCTAGGTTGAGTAAAACCAATCATTCGTCACTCTTGTGTCACTCTACTACTCACACTGGAGCCGGAATTTTGTGCCGGAAGAAATCTGTAATAAATATTTAAAAAAAAATATACATAACACGTTAAAACATGGACATACTATAACGGACTGACTTATTTTTATAATACGTTTATATAGTCGACAGTAATATATTTTTTTGTGATACATTTAAGTAAACACACACATTACACAAATATTTGTAAATGGATGAAGCGACAATAATCTATGTTTATGTTTATTCATCCAAATTTGTAAATATGAACAATATCTTTA
>JAHZNC010000783.1:0-17591 GCA_027744095.1 Zhuqinia jingwanae | reverse complement strand
TATTTATGTACGTATGTATGTATGTCCGCGCTCTACAGGTCACAGTTTTGATCGGATTTGGACAAAACTTGGCACATATGTTCTTCACATTAAGGAATAGATCTGTATAGATTTTCAGCGCTCTAAGTTCATTGCGCTGCCACCAGAGGAGGTAAAATCATATAAAAACAGTGTACGTTGTCTGATTTGCACCAAACTTGGCACAAACATACTATAGCATAAGAACTTTAACGCAGTACCATTTTCAGCACTATAAGCTTTTTAAACAGCATTTTAACGGTCCTTAGTTCTGCCTTAATAGGGTTTATTGTGAATAAAGTATCTATATCTTTTAATAAAAGCAGTTGACATTAAATATCTGGTCAACGGTGCTGCGTGTAATTTCTTGTGGCATTATAAAATAATGGTTATTCCTAAATACAAATTAGGAATATTTCTCAAATGAAAGTGTAGTACATGGGG
Source organism: Zhuqinia jingwanae (assembly GCA_027744095.1). Taxonomy (NCBI): domain Eukaryota; kingdom Metazoa; phylum Arthropoda; class Collembola; order Entomobryomorpha; family Paronellidae; genus Zhuqinia; species Zhuqinia jingwanae. The sequence continues at coordinate 17,129 of JAHZNC010000783.1, read as the reverse complement.
CATGACAGGAATACATTTTTTCATGGGTGTCATAGAAAACGGGGTTGAGCCAGATTGCTAGGAAACTTGACGTTTAAATTTTATTTAAGATTTTGGCATTTATAAACGAAGACAAATGACGTACTAATATACATTATACAGGAAATGAAAAGAATTAGTTAATAAAAATAATAATGTTAGTCTTTGTCTCTTTTTTAAATTAACATTGATTGAACAATAAAAGTGCTTCTTGTTTGTTTCTTTTTCGTAATTCAAGTGCAAACCTTGGTAACTAAAGATTTACTATGAGCAGACAACTTATTTAATTGAAGTTAATTGGAACGAGGTAGTTGTAATTAATTCTTTGGAAAGTTTGAAATTTTCAAGTATTCTTCACCCCCTAGCATATTTAATGATGTAACTTTTAAATCAATACGTTTGTGGAGGTGGATCAATATCATACTAGGTAAATAATCCATATAATAATAAATTGATACATCGTAATCACGTGCGACTTATAATTAAGGAACGCCTAAGGTTCTTTATAAAATACCTCTGTTAATTTGTAGTTTATGTATTTATGTATGTATTTATTTGTATGCTCACTGCATTGCAGTATACACAAATATATGTCAAAGAGAAAAATAATATTTTATGCACCGTCAAAATCACTGAAAATTGTACTGATGAGAAATAGATAAAACCGAGGATTGTTTTGTTACTAAAGGACTACTGGTACAGCGGTTCTAATTTCTGTGAGAGTTTATGTATTTATTCATTTGGGATGAGAAAAGATTGGCGAGGATAGAAAACTGATAGATTGCATGCCAGTCGTACTCTCTGAGTGTGTAATGCAGGAAATGAAAATTTAAGTATTCATGTCGTTTTATTGTCTGACGCCCCTCTCATGTTGCAGTTTTCATGTAATGTGAATGCTTGCCTACTCAACACTAACACAGTCCTGTGATTTTTAGATTCTGTTAGTTAATGGCTGTTCAGATATTTTAGGTCAATCATTTACTTTGAATTTGTATAATTTTGTGTGCGTGAATAAAATACTTTTTCTGTTTTGATGCAGGGAAAAGAATATAGTCAATCTGAAATTGTCAAGCAATTACAAACTTTTAAGGAGGCATCATTGCTACAGTCAGAGGGAAATATTTGCAGCAGTCCATGGAACTATTTTATAGCGACAAATATTTCGTTATTCAAAATGACAACGAATCGCTATGGATCAACAGAGAAAACGGAGTATTTTCTTCCAAAACTGGTTAGCGAAACAGTTTGTATATGAGATTTAAAAAAAAATTATGTAGTTTTATCAATTTGGTGTGATATTTTGTACGGTTAGGTCGGGAAGCAGTCGACCACAACACCACTTTGTTCTTGATAGGCAAAGTATATGGATTTATTGGAACCCTTCGTCTGAGTTCGGGTAAATATAGCGCAGTTACATACATTCATTACGAATTCGGTATTCGTAATTTCAAAACTGAACAAAATATCTCATTAATGTAATGTATTGTTATTGGGTGTGCTATTTTTTAGCAGCTGAGCCAAGGCTTGCATTAATACGGTCTCAGGAGTCCATATGTAAAATCAAAGAGCACGAAATTCATAAAATAACCTCTGTAATCTCAGTGCCTCTTGAATCTGAATGCGAAGTGGAATTAGAATCATGTACTGCAACACCGCCCAAAGCCGAAAATGCGCAAGCAAGCTTAGGAGCTACAATAGTACCACCAGTGGCATCCCAAGCACCGCAAGGAGGGTCAGAAGGGGGAACAGTAATTTTATGGAATAAAGTTAAAATCCCAGCATGCCCAAATAGCAGAAAATATGGAGGGTACGTTAATAGTTTTTCAGTATTCAGCATCCGCCTATCTATTAATTTGGTTTGAAAACAATTTCGTTCGTTAACAAGTCCATATGCAACTTTTATTTAATCTTCAATTTCAGTAGAGTTGACCGAACCGAAAGACGCTTGTTGGATGAATATTACAAGATGTTTCTGGAAGCAGATTCCTTTTATTATTCAACTGGATTCGACATATTTAATTCACTTCAAAGGCAAACAGCTGTACCACAAGCCCCAGCAGATGGAAAAGCGAACACATCAAAAGTCTTTGCTGACTCTGGTTTATCTGGGTTGGGCCGCAAAGCAGAAACAGTTGGACAGTTAAATGAGAATGATTTCTTCTGGAAAAATGCGGATGAACGATTTTTCTGGAATCGTTATATGCTCTCTGAAATCATTGATTCACAGGTAATTGCTTATTGCAGTGAGACGTTGATATGTTAACAGTTTAGCTTACTTACATTTCGGTCATTTTCGTTAAAGTTTACATTACAATTGTTGTAAACTTTACTCAGTTGGCTTTGGTCTGCATCACGGTGTTTTTTTAAACCTGGTTGTTAATACTTATTTTATTATTATTATTTAGTAGAGCTGGTTGTTTAATTTGTTTATTTATTTTTACCAATGTATGAAGGAATCTCAGTTACACAAATGGGCTATTGCAATCATGCAGGGGAGTATCCAACACCAAGTTTGTCAACTTGATCCAACATCTGCAAGAGTCACACAAAATGACTCCGAAGTGAGTGTACTATTTAATGTATTCACCATGTACTATATTACGTGTCATCACATTCATTCGACTGAAACGAATGACGTTTATGGTTTAGGAACCTGCGTTCGCCTTGACAAAAGTAAGTGGGCACACTTATATTTCCCAACAAAACGTCATTCTCTAAACTTTTTTAAGCAAAATTTTGCTATACACACTTATATTTAGGTGTTGAAGAAGGGTTTTCATCTTTCGAAAAACATATGAATGAGGAGTTGGTACTATATGGCTCAACGACTTTGGTAAATTTGGTGGAAAGGAATGGAAAGGAGAGGGTTCTTGAGGAAGCTTACAGAAAATGTGTGTTGGCATACAACTCAGAAAACATCGCTTACGTTACATTTGACTTTCATGATAAATGGTAAGGGCTTTGAAATTCGTGCTTAAACTCGCACAATAAATCATTGTGATTTTAAAAACCAATAACGGTGTGTATTAATATTTTATTTTAGCCGAGGAATGAAGTTTGATAACGTCAAACTGTTGACTGAAAGTGTAGCGGACATAACAAAAAACATGGGGTATTGCTGGGTGGATTCGTTCGGGGTTGTAATGCGGCAAACTGGAATATTTAGGGTGAACTGTGTTGACTGCTTGGACAGAACTAATGTAGTTCAAGTAGGTATATTGTTTTTGAGTAATAATTGAATAATCCAGTTGAAGGAATGAGTTTGATAATATTTAATGACTGAATTTGCAGAGTTTTCTTGCCAAAGAGGTTCTTAGCAACCAACTGAGTAAAGTGGGCCTGCTCATGCCAGAAATCGGGTTGTCGGAAACTGTAAGAAAAAAATTTCTGGAAGTTTGGGCAAATAATGGCGACATAATTAGCAAGCAATACGCCGGAACTAATGCACTTAAGGTTGGAAAGTTTCTGTTAAGCACATGAGATAAAAATTATTTAAATTAGTAGTCTGAATCAGAGTGATGTTGAAATGAAATTAAAGTGATGCATCCTTTTTTACATGTAGGGCGACTTTACAAGAACGGGGGAAAGAAGATTCACAGGCGTTATGAGAGATGGAATGAACTCTGCCAATCGATACCTGAATAATCGATTAAAGGATGGAACTCGCCAGGCATGTATTGATTTGGTTTTAGGTAAAGAGAATTTGCGTGCCTGTATTTTAGTTTTTGATTGTTATATAGAAAGTCTTGTTATCTTGATGCACAATTTTTTTTTTGATTGGTTATCTAATCTCACTATGTAGGAGTGAGAAGCAGTGTGACCGAAGAAGAGTTAACACTTGGAAAAGAGGCTGTTGAAGAGAAAGAGATTACCACGGACTTGATCATGCAAATGATTGACGATGTAAAGCACACTGTGGTACCCGTTCAAAGTGTGGTGGTCGGATCTTGGGGTTTGGTTAACGCAAAGTAAATACCTTTACTTTGTATTTTTCGAATGACAATTAGAGTATTGAAACATTAAAATATCGCATGATTATTTTTAACGCAGGGCAAACGAAGCAGGATCTGTTGAGATTGATACAGTTTTGGTTCTGACGGAAAAAGAATGTTTTATTGCAATGTAAGTACATGAGAGGATTTATTCATATTTGGAGTCTCTCTCTGTTGCTCTGGTGTGTCTCTCTTGCTTGGGTAGAATGCACATAAATGTGGGCAAACTGCTGCGCATTGTGCACATGGATACCTATATAATGCATGTACATAGAGTGTACCACATACCAACCCATGTGCCAACCTATAGCTGCTATACGTAGTGTCACGAGGCCTTATTCGTATGTGGTTTTTTGTATGGCATTGCACCTAATTGTTATTATTCATGTTGCAGTTATGAATGCAGCCTGGACTCAATCGCTAGCTCAACAAAAATCAATTTAAATTGTGTGACGGCTTTGGAGATTTTAAGTGATCTCGTAGCGCAACATAATGTTACCAGCATGTGGGGCTTGTTTCAAGGATCTGGAACTAATAGTTCCCAAACAGCATATGTTCCGTCCTTGAAATTACATTTCATCACAGAGGATGATGTACAAGATTTTTTCCACTTTAGATCTTCCAATTTACGATTTTTCAATAACTGTCTTACCCAAATAACTCATCCCGATGAAATGATGGGTATATCAAATGTGACAATGAATGGTTTAAAGTAAAATGTTAATCTGTGTGATTAAATTGCATTACTGTTTATTTAATTTCCAGAGGCCTTGAAAATGCTAGCAGAAACCCTAAGGGCTGCCGTATTTGCTCATTGCCAGAAAAACATTCTTGTTACCCAAGGTGTTCCAGCAAACAAAAACAATCAGCGAAGTATTTCTGGAATTAATTCATGGATTCCCCGTTGGAATTCACCGGCTGCTGCGCCGTCATCAGCCGAGCATGCCGAGCATAGTAGTGCAGAACCCATCAGTCGAAGTAATTGGCACTATTAAAGAAATTGGCATGGACAAAATATTAAAAGATAAAATTCAAGTATATTTTGGTAATTTTCAGAATTTAGCCCAGCATCTATGCAAAGATTTACTCCAAGTTTTTTGAAGAAAAAACGTAACCCTGCTCAATCAGCAGAAGAAGAGGTAACTAAATTCCTTGTCAGTTGAGTCAGTATTAGAAAATACCTCGTGTATAATGAATGAATACTTATTTATTTGTTTAATTTAGTGTATTGGAAGTAATACTGGCGAACATATTCATGACACCCAACTTCCGCAGTCGTTGAAAATTCCTGATTCTTCTTCAACACAACCCGTAGTGATCCAGCAAGCAAGAACACCTATGGATACCACAGGATCAGCGATCCCTGAGGAACACTTTGATTTGTTTCTTCCTAGCTGCGGCATCGTTTCTATTCCAACTCGAAATGCTGCCTCAGGTGCACCTCCAGCGTTTATTGGTAGTGATAATAAAACTAGTCCGGTAGGGGGACTCTCCCCAGTAACTCCTTTAATGGAGACTGCTAGTCAGGACGTCACTCCAACGTCAACCGACACTAATACATCGCTGCGACTGCACATTCCTCAAGATTTACTACAGCGACATAGACACTCGCTGCCAACCAATAGTTTAAGTATTACAAGTAGTCCTAGTAAAACAACTGGTAGATCAACAACCCCAGAAATAACCATTACAGAAGAGCCCAACCAGAGTGCGTCCGCTCTTTCAACTCTGACGGGATCATTAAGCTCTAATAGTAGTAATCAGAAGCGCATGAGCCGATCTTCTGAGGAAGTCAACAAAGTAGCTCCTGTGTCTACCAGTTCGAAAATGTTCAACACTACTTTTATAAATAAAGTCCCAGCAACACTGAAAAATAAACTAGTTCCTACATTGCCACATGATAGTCGTTCTACATCTGACCAAGATATTTTCTCCTCATTGGTGAATATGAAAGGCTCCCACAGCGAAAGTGCAATTAAAGATGGTAGCAATCCTACACAAAGGAGAGATGTGGTGTTTGCACCTTTAGGAAAATTAGCTCGAGGTATGCAAAACATAGGTGCAAACTATTTAGATCCTAGAAAGCTTCGAGATACATTGAGGCAGCCCAAACAAGATAATGTGCCTCTGGAAGATCCTGAAGTCTTAGAAAAAATGAAATCATGCAAGTCTATAATAATGGACATTTAACCAGTTTACGTATATATGCATCAAACGAATACATGCACTTGGTTTTTTATACTATATTATATTTCGTTTCGTTTGTTGTATTTTTTATTCATTTGTTTTATCAACATGCATATATACTACATTTTAGTTGATACTCTCTGAGCAACGTTTGCATTGCGATTTCGATGGATCAGAAGCTGTATTTTAATTTTATCAAAGTGCATGCCTTTTCATACAATAAGTTATTTACAAGAGAAAAATCTTTCATAGATGGGTTCTAGCTTTATTATTATGTGATAAATTATTACTGCATTTTAAATGCACATTCAAGTATAAAGAATTTTGTTGATATTCACATGTTCTCTCAAACACTAACATGTAATTGGGGTAATAGTTGATTTTACTAGGAAAATATATAGTCATCTTAAAGTTAATGAACCAAAAATGGTTCATTAACTTAAATTTAAGTGTCTATCTGTGGAAAACTAATGTAATATTTGTACTTTGTGAAGTTGCTGTAAACTTCTTGTGCTAAACGTTGCATTTAAAGTTAATGAACCAAAAATGGTTCATTAACTTAAATTTAAGTGTCTATCTGTGGAAAACTAATGTAATATTTGTACTTTGTGAAGTTGCTGTAAACTTCTTGTGCTAAACGTTACACAATACATCATGTCGGTATCAGTTTATCAATTCTAGTCACTCCATTCACAATCAAGTCGCCCATTTTAGAATATGCACGTCATGTCATGCAATGGTCACTGAATGTACTATAAGGTGTAATCAACGTGTAAGTTGTATTTATACGGGTGTTGTTGTCGATGGACCTTTGAACAAATTGCAGTCAATACGACTGGAATCTCGATCATTTCGACATCAAATACATTTCGCTCATACTAATTAAATTAGTGTTTATTATAGCATCAGAAAAATGACAAGTATTGTTTGACTTAAATCGTGCGAAGATATGTTTGTTAGGGAGATGCCTTAAATGGGACAAATGTCCGAATATCGTCAACAAACTGATCTTAATACTTGCATTCAGAGAGTTTCCTCGAAACAACGATAAAATATCTACGTGACCTTGACCTTACACGAATATACTAATACTATTGGTAGATGTAAGTGTTGCTATAGTTTTGGGCCTCTATATACCAAATAAAACAGTTCTAATCCCGACGTATAGAGCATTGAACGATACTAACTCAGGAGTTTTCAATTGATACAATATTCCTTTTTACGATTAGGTAGGTAGGTAGGTTAGGTGTAAGTACATTTTAATTCGAAGACGACAGAAACATAAATATATCTAACTCAGGAGTTTTCAATTGATACAATATTCCTTTTTACGATTAGGTAGGTAGGTAGGTTAGGTGTAAGTACATTTTAATTCGAAGACGACAAAAACATAAATATAAGGAGCCTCTCCATTTGTGCGATTATTTAAAATACGGTTACGCAGGCCTTCAATATTATCCCAGTAAATTTTCAATTTAGCTTCAAAAATAGCGTTTGAGTCGAATTGAGTGTCTTTTTTTATTTTTTAGCTGAACTGCACGAGTTGTAGTCAAACAACCCTAATAATTCCTATGAAATAAACGTATCTTACTTAAACTATCAATTGTCCACCACTAGTTACGAAAGAAAACTAGCGTTAACAAAAAAAACTGTAAGTGTGATATATACCTAGTTTCGTGTTCGTGAACATAAATATCGTATTTCTTATAACACATCCAACGTCACACCAACACAAAATGCTATTGGTGTGATGTACTATTGCAAGGCTATGCAATACAACATTTGCTAATTATGAGTTGTTCGATCAATAAACAACACAATGAAATTCGCGTAATACGAATTTCGGATGTTTGCCAGAATAAATGTACCAAAGCAGTTGAGTAAAACTACAATATTTGCTAGCTCAGTTATAAAAGGAAATTGCAGAGAAACCTCAATATTTTGTGATTGCATGCAATTGTACATTTTGTAAGAAAATGTAAAAAAAAACATTAAAAACTTTCCAGTTGCAATAGGCATTACTTGTGACAAAACACACAAATACCAAAGATTTAATAACATTACTATGGACACTGTCTTACCAGTAATAATTGCAATTTTAAATTTCAGTGCCGAGTGTTATTTTGAATGAAATCTAATCTATATTAGTATAAGTATAAACCGTGTATAACCTGCATTAAAAGTATTATTACCATATAAATGAAGTGATATCTTGACAAAACCATAGTGTACAATTACATGTAGCCGAAATTAGTTGAAATGGTCGAATTTGGTATGTTAAATGGAGATGTATATATGTAATATTTTTACAGGCTTTAATCACGAGCACACAAATATTTAGAAGTTTGATATACGCATGGGTTTCGGAATTAATTCTAGTTATTGAATTATTTAATGAATGCCAGTAATGAAATATGTAATTCGTCGGTAATCAAACGAAGACAAAAAATACTAGTTACTCAAATACTTTTTCCATAAGATTATGAAGAACATTTATGGTGCACATAAATTTCTTGTTGAAATGTTCGTAAAGAATCGCAGTTGTCATGTAGTCCACTCTAGTTCAATATTAATCATAAATTAATTGAGATTCCACACATTATACGGGACATTTATAAAGATACAATATAGATCTAGTTTAGTAGCTAATGAATGGTCGATATTGCAGTAATTGTTTTGGTAATTGTTTTGATTCATAATTTTACAATAAAGTGTCGTCCGTTTTGATTGTTTGTTTTAATTGATGTATCGGGTTTTTTATAGGAAAACTTATGTATGTAAACTTCTTTTTGAAAGTATTTGGTGAAATACAGTAGATCAAGCACCTGCTTGATTGTTTTAAATTAATATAGGTTACGTTAAGGTTTAGACTAAATTGTAAACTTAACTAGAAATGCGCAAGTTTTATGTGGTAATGATCCGATTTTAACTTCAGCACAAACAAGTGTTTCATCGAAAAACGATACGGTATATATACCAAAAGAAGAGCTACAAAATAAAAGCATGCTTAAAAATCCATCTTAACTGGAAAGAAGGTCGTTGTGTCTCCTCATAGCATAGACACTGATGTCATTTCGTTAATTACACTTTTGTTTCAATTTGTGCTAAAAATTGTTACCACTGTTTTGTTTGAATCACTGCTGATAATTCTTGTAGTACAATTCTTACGAAACACACATTGTTACTTTCACATTTTCTGAATAAAATAACACAGTTAATGCTTATATTATTGAACTACAGTATATTCATTTTTATTTTATAAGTCGCAAATATGTTGGCAAATATGTCCCAACAGGTTAGGGCATCACAAATGTTCACCTACTTATCAATGGTGTTCGCCATGTTGCAAAGCTTCTTTCTCTAGGGGCCATGGGAGACTTTGGCTAGGGAAAGACTGGGATGTTTTTGGGGAGGGATCCGAAAGTGGTGGTCTACGTGGCTAAACCGTTTATAGTTGTAAATATAAAGAGAAAAGTTTAATTTTTTAAGTACGACTTTTCTCTTTTTATCTTCACAGTCAATTAGTTGATAACAACAACTGAAATATTTTACGTTCGAACAGAGCATGTATTATCCACTTAGGTATACTATCTTTTCATTTGTATTAAATGTAAGATTGAGATGAGATTTCTTCTCGTGCGCGTGGCTTTAGAGTATATATGATCAGATCAAATGTCTCAGATCAGGTCAGGGATTTTCAGGCTTATACTTTTCAGGTCAGGCTCTGGCTCAGGCTTAGCCAGAAAATAAAATTCTGGCAGGCCCCTGACCTGATCTGAGCTGACCTGAAAAGCCTGAAATAAAATAAATCCTCACTTAATATATATTTTCCCAAGTTCTGAGTTGTCAGGTGGAGAATATAGCTTACACAAAGCGTCTAATATGAAGACTGTGGCATGTTGAACGCCATAGAAACACCATCCTTGTAAGCAAAAACTTCAAACCTAATTATCATTAAAATGTAACGATATTTTTTTTGAAAATTTGCATAAGGCTTTCAAATTAACTAAATTTCATTTATCTGAAATAAAAAGTTTGTGCAACCTTCACACATTTCGTTGATCTTAATTTTAATCAAGCTTCCTGCTGAATAATTTCAATCAATTTACCATGATGTCAAATTTTACGTCATGTAAATAGGTAAAATATTACGTACATGACGTAAAATTTTACGTCTTGACTGCACTGTAAGTGAATAACTTCTAGACGTACACATTATTTCGATTTTTGTTTTAGATGATATAAGAGTCCTGTGCCAGAGAAAATGAAATGGTGCAAATTATAGCTTCGTGTACAAAGTGTGTAAATATCAATCTGAAAGCACACAAATAGCATAGAGAGCTTGCCAAGTTTCTTTATTGTTTGAAATTTGCATCAACATTACACACGCAATAATAATCATAATGTCCACAATCCATAAGAAGCTGAAAAAAAGTATTTTTTTTATAAAATCATAAGCAAGATTAACTTTTAAAACAGTATCGCACTATTTCATATTTATTATTATTATCATCAGCATATATCAGGATAATTGGAATTGGAGCATCAATTTATCAAACATAATATATAAATTCAATAGCAGTTGTGTGTGCAACATGTATTTTATCCGGTTACGGTATGGTATATTTATTATATCTACATAACTATACTAACAAATATGACTCCAGCAAGTTAGGAACCTAGTTCAAGGTAGTACGTTACCTTTCGAGACACCTTCCTTTCAAGATTTTATACCTCTAATAAATACCTATTATAATATAGTTATAAGTAGTCATTCATAATATACTAAATACACATATTTATTTATATTTAAGTTTACACGATTATGCATCGTCTTCTTATTGTTATTGTTAGATGATGTTTTTGTTAGCTCTGGTGCAAAATAATTGTGCTATTAATGCCAAAGGTCGATCTGAATTTTTTGGGGTGCATGCAAGAATGGTACCAAAAGCTGAATGGTGTACTGATTCATTGTTATTTAGATAAATGTTTTAGCATTAAATTGCACATCAATTAATGTTACTGTTTTTAATTTAACCATGACCATTCATTTTATTTATCAGTAAATCGTATACATATACAGTTTTGTACATTTAGAACATCATTTTTTCCTTTGGTAAAGTAACTTTATCAATTAAAAAATAAAATATCCAGCAAACCAACAATTAAAAAATGCGTGGCAAAATCTGCCAACCTCATTTTTTCATTTAATTGATTTCTAGTTATTCAGCAGTGATGAAATCCCTCGTAAACAGTGTATTTTCGTTGTCGTAATGATAGGACTTGTCCCGTGATTCCTTGTCATATCTTGTTCTTTAATTCCTTGTCAAATCTTGTTCTGTGATTCCTTGTCATACATACCAATATGGATTGTATGTATATTATGCAATGTTTTTTGTGACTATGGTTTGATTATTGTTATCACGTAAAAAACGTACGCGAAAGCTGATACTAAGCAATTGGTCGACATCTGCCGTTGTGATTTGCTATTAATATGCGGTGTATTTCTAATTGTAAGAATCAGTGACTTTTTATGGTTTAAAACTTAACTGCAAACGGTAAACTGTGTTAAAATTAAAATAAACCTAAGTAACGCAACAGTTATGAACTGTTTAAAAAATAGGTACCATAGTCGAAATCAGCATGACCGATTACATACATGCACCAATTTCGGTGCTAATCTGACCAAAAAAGTTAATTATAAGTAGTTAACGTCAATTAACTAATTGCGATTACAAAATAGACATCATATTCGTAATCAGGCTGTCCGATTTTTAATATGCAAATGCATCATATGTACATATTGTCATATATGCATGGCTTCCCCCTACTCCCGGGGGTGACGCCCTGACCTCATTTTCGAACTCGTTCGAACTACTGTCCTAAGGTATCGATTACCGAAAACAGAATTAAAAAATTCCTTTTAGTTTCCGAGAAAAGGAGTGAACGGCCGGCTGTACGCCAGACATCACATTACATCTAATTGATATGGAGCATGGGCTACAATATTACTAAGCCAATTGCATAAAATTATCTGATTTTTTTTTCATGTTGTATTAGATTGATGATTTCGTTGTTAATGTTCCTTTTAAGAAGTTTTGTTAAAGATTTAGCTTTGAATGAGTAAGTATGTATGCATAATATATAATATGATGTATAATATAGGTAGGCTAACGAAATAAACCGTGAAACTGAATGATAAAATATCCAGAATCATGAAAGGGATGCGACGTGTTGACATAGAATTTAATGTTGACAACGGAGCATATCCACCCGGCCGTTTCCCAATTCGAAGGATTTGACTCCGTGATTTCCGAGAGTCGGGCAGTGAAGACCAGTAGGGCAACGACACTTCCTATTTACCAGGAACTCAGGACCCTTTTCACTAATCGTTTTGCAAGTATCCCCAATGTCGCACAGTGGTAACTGAAAAAGAGTTAAAATTTATATAAATTAGAGCTCGAGAATAAAAGGAAATATTTACTTGTCGGTAGTCCAAGCTGACAAATCTCAAAAGAAGAGTTCTAATTATAAAGTACTCATACGAAAGTGGAAGTTGAATGCATGTTTCTGACATGGAGAAAGTTGTAAAGCATAGTGACGCAAAATGCTGACATTTTATTCTAAAAATACATCCTACATGTTTATTAGATTTTTGTAGTAAAACAAGACTTACGAGCGCACATGTATACGAAAATCCGACGGCTTCGCTATCAGTATCAGGTTCGTCGAAATGTTGATGTGCTAGTACGTAATTGTGGTCCACAGGGCAGATACACTGAATCCGATCCGACTTTAGGTACAGTTCCTCCGTTGCTTTGGCATAAACCATTCGACTAGTATATGCCACTTGATTTGCTTCACAAGTTGCCATTGACGGGGGTTTGCCACAAAACTACACAACAGGTTTTTTTTATTGAAAAAACAATAAGTAAACAGTATATTAGCGTCGTACATTGTTTTTACAAAGCATGAAAGAAAAATTTCCAATATTAAATGTAAAAGTACAACAGACAAAAGACCTTAGAATACTATCTGAGTAAAACAACGAATCTCACGTTGCCCCACAAAAAACCCAGACTCGAACAATTGGGTACTAATATATATTATGGGAGTTTCATATAAAAATAAAAGGTATTTTTTCATCCAAACTTTTTATTGAAAAAATATTATTATCATTACAGTAATAGATTTGAAATTCGGAATGGTATGCTCGTCAATGAATAACAATTTATATGTATGCATGTACATATTATAATATAATATTATTATATTATAATGTGTACATGCATATATACTGTACATTTATATTACCTAGAATTGCCATAAAGAAATAATTTGTGTAAAATAGGTCTCTTGTCCTCATCCCGTCACCCACGTTCAACGGTATGATTTTTTTAAATCGTGAAAACATTGGTTTAACATTTCCGCGTATTATAATATACCGCTCTCACATACAAGAAGACTTGAGCTAAGTGGTGGTATAAAGTAGTTTCCACCACTTAAGGAAGTATGTAATATCCATTTCATATTTATTTCATTCAAATTTTCACTTTACCTCATATTGTAGGTATTTATACATGAATGGATCACGCGAACGAGAGTAGTATGCAAGTTGCTCATAGGAAACTTCAATGCATCTTGTCCTACATGTAATGCAAAATCTTTACCCTACCTCAGCTGCACGGAATCTTATTTTTGCCCCCAGACTCTGAAGCTCATCACAGTCACTTCTTCTAAACATGAGAAAGAAGGGGAAAGTCACTTATTATTGCATGGTGCAAGTATTAAAAAAGACATGCCTAAATGATGAAAAAGCATGCTCAGAATTTTTATTTGTGAATGAAAAAAGCGTCTTTAACTTCGCTTTATTATAAAGAGCATTTCTCCGGGTTTTGGACTTTGACCTGTACTTGATATATGTAGGCACCTATGTATAGGTATGTACCTATAAATAGTGCTTCTTGTCTTGAGAACCTGCTGAAGCAAAAATGGACATAAATTTTATGCTGTTGGTGGTAGTTTGTAGTACAAACTTTGTACCATACCTAAAATACAGACTGACACCAAGTTTTAACGTGTGATTCTCTCTTGTATTATTTTTAGCTTTCACAATATCCCCATCTTAAAATCAGTTCCGTTATGGAATTAAGCTTAACTCTTTCTTTCTTTTTTGGTTCATTTATCCTTTCTTTTCAAGAAATCTTTATCGCCATTGAAGATGATTTGGGTGTAGGCCATAAGTAGACTGAGGAGTGAATAACGTATTGTGTTGTAAGAGTAACAACAGAGTTCGACATAAGATACAACAATTCGTTGCATGTGTTTGTCGTTGTTTGTACATATTTTACTTAAATTTCCACAAAATAAATCCTCCCACACTTTAGTGATCAAGTGGCATGATATTTCAAAAGTGAAAAATATTCCTGATTTGCAATTCCTGTGAATGTTGAATTGTAAAGGATAGTCGTGTTAGTTTCTGTTGCAGCATGGCTGTAGTGAACATACTATGTAGACACACATTTATTATTACTAGCAAGTGGGCTTATTATTATGGAAGGATGATAATAATGGTATGAATATATTTAGAACGTCTTGAAGGGGAAATTTGATACGTGGTATTGTTAAACAAGTCTATTCATAGAACCTATTAGCGCAATGTTGTGGCATTGTCTGGCTATAGTTATAGTATTGTCTGAGATAACTATTGTGTGGCATTATGTAAATGTAATGACCAACGCAAACATGTTGTACGAAGGTAGGAAAAGCAGAGAGAAGAAACTATCGCATCCATACAGTTAAAATAAATTAGAGTGTAAAAGTCAAGAAAATTCTAAAGGTTTCTCTGTATTCTTATAGGAGACCGTGTTGTAGAGGAGCTAAATAAAAGGGCAAACGTGCAACAAGCAACTTTATTACTCACAATAAGTAATTTCCCTTGTAGTAGAATGATGAAATTGATAAAATATTCATGTGCTTGAAACAAAACTGCCTTGTAATCTTTACTATGCGGGGCATCATGAATTTACGCAGCAAACCACAAAAGTGTCCATGAAACCAACATATTTCGAGGCGTAGGATAACGATGTTAAGATATAGGTTATACAGAGCCTATTTATGGCTGGAATCCTCCTTTCAGAATGAATCAGAGAAATATCTAAATCTCGTATTCATAACCGGTGCACGTATGTGTGTATACACATGGCTTGGAAACGTTAATAAGATTGGGCAAATATTTCTGTTTACATTTCTGCTACGATTGTTGGCATTAACGTTTAACCTGATTTCATGGAAACAATTATCATAAATAATTAGTGCAGCAAAGGCAGATAATCGAAAAGTACAAATACGATGTTCATAGATAAGAGTAAGTAAAACATGTGTAGACCCACTCATAAATATAGAGTAAATAAACCTAGTCACTAGTAAAGATGTACATATGAGCATCAATAACTCATCGTATTTCTGATAAATTAATTTTTTGAACGTGCAGAAATATTTTTAACTCTTATTCTCATATACTATTTTTGATCGATTTGACGCTGCAGAAATTATTATCCGAGTTGGTACTTACGTACATTGCAATATCGTAAACAAACACATAAATAAATAAATATATAAATAAACCTTGCAGTAAGATGTAATATACGAGCATCAGTTTCATTCATGCAATCACTCGTTATTCAATCATCATTCATTTCTTGTTTCTGAGATATTAATTTTTGAGTGATTTTGAAGGTGCAGAAATATTTTTTACTCTTATTCTGAAATATTAATTTTTGAGTGATTTTGACGCTTCAGAAATTATTGTCTGAGTTGGTGGGTCAGAGCACTGCAATAGTATATAGGAGAAGGAACAGAGGATACATATATACATACACAAAGGAGAAAGGCTGTGATCTTATTACTCGCAAATCTGCGATGCTCGTAATAAATAAATAAAGCCACAAAGGATTAACAGAGGTAATTTATAACTAGAATTCTTTGATGCTCGTAAAAATACAGTAGTGTACAACGGTATGAATGATAGTCGTGTATTTGAGTTAATTTATGAATGAATTGAAATGAAAATTAAATTTCTGAAAATGTCATATTTACTCAGTTAATTATCAATATTCAGCAACTTTTCTGGTAGTAGGTGGTCCAAAGCTTCTTGCTTGGATGCCAAATTCAACAATTCTTTCTGCTGGAACAACTTGTTTGATATTTGAGTTCTCAACTTGATACCATTTTAAGATCCAATTAAGGGTCCGACACATACTGTGCGTTAGTATTACAGTTTTGAACAGGATCTTAAAAGCATCCACTTCTTTCTAGATCGATTTTATTATTTTATGTAAGCTTTCGTGTAAAACTAACAAACGTAAATTCAGTAGTCTTTTTGTTGTTCCCAATTGAGTTTATATAGTGCTTCTTCACAAAGTAATAACCGCTTATTGTAAAACTCCAAAAAAGGCCCATTCACATAACAACAACACAGTTCATTAAATTCAAGAAACAAAATACTTGCTACTATACACAAGTTGTAGTGGCTTTCCCCGTACATACAGTAACAATAACATGCATACCTACATACATGGTAATAGTCATAGACTATGACTCATAGTAATGCATAATCAAAATGTCAATAACACCTTGTTATTAGCAAGTGTAATCGCCAGGAGCTCAAGTATTAAAACTATATGACAACCACAAAACCGTCTAATTGTTACCAATAGGCTCATATGCCAGGGGAGTACAAAAAGCATGCAAATTGTCAAGGTAAAATCAATCACCTCGTATTCATACTTTAGCACAAATTAGGAAAAAATCCTTTTTCTATTCCTTTATCACGCCGAAATAGCCTTCAATTGAACCTAAAACATGGATGAATTATAATAAGGAATGAAGACAACGTATGAAAGTTAGATACGACATATACAGACGGTTTTT
>JAHZNC010000782.1:0-17432 GCA_027744095.1 Zhuqinia jingwanae | reverse complement strand
AGTTGTCCTTGATCAGATCGAAATTTTGCATATTATTCTTATTATTATTAAATCTTTAATAGAACTAGCACCAATTTTAATTAGCTTTGGAAAATGTGTCTTTTGAACCCTCGCGTAATTACGTTACAAAACCAATAGAAATTAAATTGCAAAGAGTAATTCTCAAGTACATTAAAACTAAGGTCGTAAACAAAATTACTGATTATCAAAGCGGTACTACCAGTTTTACTCTCTTGCAGGCTGCATCTCAGGTAATAAAAATGTAGTGTGGTCTCACGATTCAATCGTAATTGGCCATGTGACAAAGGAATAGCAACATGAAATTTACTGCGTGCATACATAATATGCATAAATATTACAGCACCTTTTGCACCATACTGACAAAAAAAAATGCGGTGATGAGTCACAATTACCTACATAAATACTACTTGTATACACAAAAAACATATATCTTCATATTTCACATAATTTATTATTTTACAAACAAAATAAGTGAGATGCTGACGTGTTTCTATACTCTACTGACTCTCTAATTAATGGCGATTATTTCCTGTAAAGGGTCAAGGAAGCATGCATGACAAAGAATAACCTTATGTCTTATCTGCCTCTGGAATAAAATCTTTTAAAAAACACATTGTAACACAAAAACATAATAAATGTAAATATATGCATATCCCTACGCGTATGGTACCATACAATTCAAGCATACTATTTGAGTAGGTAATAATAGGGTTTGATCAAATCATGTAAGGTTAAAGTCTACCCTAAATCAAGAATTAGACTACCTATCAGGTGCTATTAGCTCCCTAATACAAATAATAATAATGATGCATCCGTTGCAACTTGCAAGTATCTTTATTCTTAAAACTTCTCTCATTATAAAGTATTTAGGCTCATTCATCATATGATGAGATGCGTTTGTTTATTACGCATGTTTTTGGGTGGGTGTGTTTGTGAAGCTTGTACCGTGGAATGCATGAAGGCAATTAAATGAAGCAGTCGACCATCGGACCATCAGCAGATATGCCTATGTAGACGTAGCTAATTACATTGATTGAGTAAACTAGACTTAAGATTAGGAATATATTTCAATCTTTTATACATATTATACATGTATACGCACATGGATCCCTTTTCCCACTTTTTTCTTGTTTCCTGTTTCTACTTCTGCCAACTTCCACTCAGGGATGATGAATTTTCATTGTTTCTTGAAATGGAGTCATAATAATAATATTTCAAAATATAAAATGATACACCGAGTGTCGACAGTGTAAAAGAGCATTTTTTAAAGAAAAAAAAGGGCCACGGCTTATAATATGCATAGTTGCTATTCATGACATGCTCGAGAAATTATTGTACATTAAATGGTACATAAACATATCTACGTAATAATATTGTTGCGTGCTTACATGGCGCGCGGTAATGCCCACGTTGCTCTCATTTGAGACTATAAGAACTTCCCAACACATCACAGCTCCAACGTGTTCATTAGCACAAAAATGTTTAAAATTAGGCAGCTAAAAGCTCGTAGTTTAGTATCTATTTTTTTACGTAGTCTCGGGTTAAATTATATATTTTTTATTAACGCTAATAGACGTTTATATAAAAAAAATTATACCTTCATTGCACTTTGCAACATATTGCCTTTGGCTTGCCAGGCTTAAAACTTGCTTGAAGACAACAGATTTCATCTCTTCTTTTGTTATTTCAACGTAAATGAATGTTTGTTGGTCATGTCCCAAAAATGTACATATTATTATTATGTATTGTATATTGCTCATTTCTTGTCCTATGATGTGGTGTGTGTATGTGTGTCCCACACACACACAAAATAAAATATTAATTACTTTTTTTTAGACATAAATCCTTTCATTCATTCCAGAAACATAATAATACACAAAGCACAAAGCTGCCAAGTTGATTTTTGAGTTCAATGCTATCAATCAAAACGCTTGACGCAAAAAAAGCATGTTGTTGATATGATGGTTGTGATCTTCAGAACTCCCATAATAATATTATGAACCAATATAAAAAATAGCAGAAATAGAATTATTATTAGGTAATATACTACCTATTAATGACCCATCTCTCAAGTTAGCTGGTATGGCAATATGTACCTAGGCTTTTATTATATGATATTATATGTACGTTAAACATTTGCATTACGCAATGCGGCATGCTATACACACACACATAAACACACCACAAAAATGTCTTGAGATTACTATCTGATAAAAATGCAATGATAAATTATATCAACAGTAGCAATGCATTTGAATGATTCTTGTTGTGACCATGATTGGTTTGTACAATATTGGTTTTTGGTGATAATTCATCCCACACGAACTACAAAAACTAAAGTAGTAATTGCAGTAATGCAGTTTAAAACAATGATAATAATAATTATTACAGATATTGCTATTGACGCTTTTGTTAAGGAATCATAAAAATGTACTTTTTTGCTGCGATAACCTATCACTTGTTAAAATAAGTCTTGATGTATGCTAATACCTAAACGGTTTTGATGCAATCTGAGTATATATAATGGATTTTTATAGGGATTGACTGACCACACACGTGTGTATACGTATGTCTAGAGGTCCTTTGTAGGGTTTTTTGATGGTTTTTTGTTGACCTGGCTATATCATATTACATGCAATTTAAAAAAAAAGTTGGGATGATGATGATGGTAGGCGTTAAATCAAATTGAATTATATTGTCATATGAGCATGTGAGGATTACAAGCTTATCACAACAAGAAAAACAAACAGGGCTTGAAATGTGTTTAGGGCAGGCTTCTAATAGATTTAATTATACTTTAATTGGTTATACATAATATATCTACGTAATAGGCATAATAAAATAATATTATTAATTAATCATTGTGCAAGACTAAAAATAATCTGTACATGTTCATATATATTTCACACCTAAATGAGGTATAGAGAATCATCGATGATATATGATGCTCTTGAGAAATCTGCAGTATGGAATGTATTAAATTAAGAAACTGTTTGTAGTATTGAAAAGAAAACATTAATCAATCATTCAATTAAAACGGGAATGCAGCATTCATTCTAGCGATATATTTATATACAATATAATATATGCATTTTTTGCTACTAAAGGATAAGTAGAGATATATTGCATTTTTAGTTGTAAAATTATTTAATAAATAAGATTAAAAGATTAAAAATGCTGGAGTGTATGCAGTATACACATAATATATCTACATATATCGTCATCATCATAAATCACTTCCTTAACATTCATTAGTACGAAATTGTTATTAAAATTTCAATATTTTCTGAAAAATTAATTTTTGCTAAAATTTGCAAACATGAAAGATACTATAGATTAAAAAGTGTTTAACAATTTTATGCAAAGGAATTATGTACAGGTGTGTAGAGGAACATGCGACACTCTGTTAATAATCTTCGTTGGACTCTAGTCAATTCGTTCATGTTCAGATTGGCAGTATCTGAAATTGTGGATTCTATCCATTCATCCATTTTAACAAGTTCCTCAATCTGTAGATAAAATATACATTATCAAATCAAATTTATAAAGTATGCAGGAGGTATTCCCTTAAGTCCCACGATAAAATATATTTACAAAAGGTTAAAAATCTACCTTTGGTTTTCCCTCTACAAACTCCTCTATAAATACCCATTGTGCATTTTCTCCATTGTCTTTTGTGCTCCTAATAAATGCACTATATTTTTCTGCTTGGAGGCAAATTACTGCTGACAATTCCAAACTTATTGGGGGAACACTAACGGATTTAATTGGAGAAAGCTCCAACTTATGGTACATTTCGTCATGAATGGCTTCCAACAGCACACAACAATCATCGCAAAATAGAACGGGAGATTTGCCATGTATTTGGGCGCATGCGGAACATTCAAGCGTTGCAGTTTTATTGCAGTAGCAAGTAAGCCCTTCAGTCTTTTGTACATCTGTCAAAAGGTACATGTAAATCAAAATATTTTGTATAGCACTCTATAAATATTTTCTGAAATTAAAAATATTTCAGCTGAAAGTCGTGGTATATGTAGGTATGTACCTTTCCCTGTTTCTAAAAGCTGTTCAATGCTGAGCTTCAAGCTTGGAAGAACGGCTTCATAATGAATAATCCCATCATCAGAATTGGGCATTTGAAGGAACAAGGCTGGATTGGGTTCCCCACGAAGCTTTAAATTGTCTTGAAGGGTCAAGCTTTGTTCCAATAATTTCTGTACAGTTGGCTTCTTGTTCTTGTCAGTGAAATCGATAAAGAACTGGTGAATGTAATCGCACATGTCATACGAGTAGCTAATAAAAGGAGGGATTTTGAACACATATTCGAACAAAATTGTCATCAATTCTTCCAAATCTACAAATGAAATTAATTTACAATAATATTCAAGTAATATACTATATTAATATACTTTTATCAGATAAATTCATAATAATATGTATATTATTATGCAATTAATGATAACAACCTAAAAAACTTGAGCACAAGTGTGCAATAGCTTCATATAAATGATCCGAGTATCCCTGGTTGTATTGTCGAATCTCAGAGTTTCTTAACGGATTAGCAAACCCATTTGTCAAAATTTGTTGAACAGATAGCTGGATTGGGTCATTGGATGGGTTTCGTAGGAGTAGCACTCTGTCAAATACGTTACATTCGTAAAATAGTGTTGTAAATGTGATGTCGAAGCAGCTACTATTGAAATTCCTTTCAGGGTCGTTTGGTTTGGAAGGCTGCTCGTAAGAATCTGATGATGGACAATCAAGTAAAAAAAACATTTTAATATCTCGTTGCTTTCAGCCATTACAAATCTTAATTGGCACCATCATCCTTATACCTATGAAAACGTCCACTTGCATTTCACCAGGAATGGATAGAGATGATGAGCATGGTGATGAAGGAGCGGAAGGCTCCACAAGATTGATCTGAGGTACCTTCACTGGTTGCGAACTCTCTTGAATACTATTATCTGACTGTTGCGACGGTGTAGAAATCTCCGGTGTTTCAATTGATGCGTTTGCAGGTGTGGGTTTAACTGGACCGTGCAATTGTTCTTCACCAATTTTGTCATCGTTCTTTGGTTTATATGACGGTGAAGAAATCTCCGGTGTTTCAATTGATGCGTTTGCAGGTGTGGGTTTAACTGGACCGTGCAATTGTTCTTCACCAATTTTGTCATCGTTCTTTGGTTTATAAATGTACATTCCATTATTATTTCTCGTTTATGTTCATTTTTATATTTACTTAAATGTATTATAAATGCTACAATAAAACATAGATATTGTAAAAAAAAAAATGTGCACACACATCATGCGTAACTTCCTGTTGGATCGACATTTCCAGTACATTCTTATAATCATGATCTCTAAAATGGTTTCCTTTCTTGGACTTGGGACTGGGAATTGTAAGATTTTTCATCAAATCATCTGCAAAGGTGACATGTTTCGCCTTGCCGTCTTGTGGGGATGTCCGACCTGTAGTACTCATTTTAGGACTCTACAAAAACCAAGACAAACCGATGCTATTGATATACAACCACAGTTACAGTCTGCCTGCAAACCAGGCAAAGTGACTCTTTTGTAATTTTGTAAATTTATATTTACTTGAGATTTAGTTGGGGTAACGATTACATATTCACGCTGTTCGTCAATGTCGTCAATTGTGCTTGTGAACTGATCTTGTTGATTCACATTACGTTGGTTTGAGCCCGGGCCATCCATTGATAATAGACTTGAGAGTGATCCAACGTTGCCATTATTATGAATTTGGTTGTTTTGTCCCATGTGCCTTGCAGGTGGATTTGATAATTCCATGTTCTAAAATACACCGATTACAATATGGTATCATTGCAAACTTGTACTACAGATGCAGAGATGTATATTTAACATCCAATGAACTATATGTACCGATCCACCATAGGTGTTTATAAAGTCGTATGACAAGATTGGTTGCATTCCTTGCACTCGTCCCACGTGCATGGCAGAAAAGTTTTGCCCTAAATACTCTCCTGGAAGGCTTAGTGTACTGCTGCGAAACGACGGTACCTTTTGGAAAGGTGCAAAGAGGGTTGGAGTTGATGGCTCAGAAGAAGACACCATATTCTCATCAATCACATTGTTCTTTTTGTAATCCTTTTCCAACATTATCTCCGAAAATGGGACTGTCAGTTCTTTGTTCTTATCAAATCGGAAAGAGCCGAGCAATCCGGAACGTTGATTTGTTCGGATTTTCTTATCCTTTAAAAAACGTTATAAAACTAAAATGGTTATCATGCGGATCATATGCAGATAAGAAACAATTCTCTTGGTTTTTTATCTGTAAATTCATGGTGTAAATTAAAGTACTATACAGTATAATAATTATTACCAATTTCAGTTTCACCCAAAGGGACTCATCCTTTTTAAAAATAGATAGTACAACTCCTGACAATTGGAGAACTGTCCTTTTTCAGCCACATCACCCTGTCGTTTTTCACAATTGCAGCAAACTCATCTGAGAAGATGATGCAAGCCATTTATCATATTTACAATATATAGATTAACTACTACACACTGAATAATATGGACAAAAAAAAGGTTTTCTTCAAACGCTGATCAAAATTTTTTACCCTTTCCAAGTAGCGACTTTGTGGGTGCCAATGCCTTATTTAAAAGCAAATCATTTTCACGATGAAGTCGTTGAATATTTATCTCTAGTTGGTGGCAGTATATTTCTAAATTCTCCATTCTTTCCAGAAACTTTGCTTTCTCCAAAGCTTCCCGATGATCCTCGAGCAAGTAAATACGTCGAATTTGCTCATCACTAACCTCATTTTGACAAGTGGGGCAGTGGTCGCTAACAAAAATTCGTCATTTTATATAAATTAGTTCATATTAGTTAATTGAAATGCATACAACATAATATACGTACATGTTTTTGCCATGTAATTCCTTACAGCAAATTCCCGGCTACACCTTGATTTAAGAGTTTCTTTTTCTGTGTTCTAAACCAGCATTGCAGGCACTCTGAGTGGTACAAATGTCCGCATCTATATATGTATTTCCATAAAGCACGTGTATTAAATTTTTTTACTCAATTCTAATTTTGTTTGTCTAAAACTCTCCGATTTAATATTTTATATCGGCTAACCCTGTGGCAATCACTTGGTTTTCTACCAAACTGTTCAAGGACCCGACGGAACTTCCAGGGGCACTGTTGAGCAATTTATCCTTGCAGATGAGACAAATTATTGACATTTTAATTTGTCTGAAGACAATTGTGGGGAAAATGATAGCACAATGAATAATGCGCACTACTGTTTAATTGTCTGGCTTCACTAATGATAATTATTAATATTATGGTAGGAAAACATTTTGGTGTAGCGTGTTATTTCTGCTGACAGTGGCATGTTCCAGGTGAAATAAAAATGCTTACTAATAGGACACGGTGTGCGGTGATGGTGAGAATACATTAGTTCAACGATTAATGAGTGTAAGTAAAAGCGTCACCACATTATCATATGAAATGTTACTGTTGCTCATCTAAAGCGAGTACAAGTACTAGGCATAATCTTAATTTGTATGCGATATAGGTTTGTTGATGTGACAGATTTTTGTCTGTTTTTTTATAGAATGCCCATAGTCGTCGTCGTCACAGGATTAAATTTTATGGTCCATAATGCTAAAAAGTTGATGAGGTGAGATGTAGTGTGGAGATAAAAAGGAATACAAAAGGATTTAGATAGTGAGTATGTATGCCCGAAATACACTTATTGACGCGTGTTACAAAATACTACTAACACTACTGATAAGATAATTAATTTATCTATTTTTTACTTGTAAATACACAGTTTTTATGATGTATGGTATTATAGGGAACAAAAGAACAAAAAATATTATACTTGCCAGTTAAAAGTGTTTAACCTTCGTAGATATGCCGCATCTCACATAGACACACACACACACACACACAATATATTACCTATATATCAATGGAGTAAAGCTAAAGCTATCATAACATTTTACTATTTAATGGAACCTTTTCATAAGTTTGTTTGCGAAATTAATGCAAAAAAAAAATTTCAAGATGTGTGCGTATATATATATGCATGTCGTTGCGTTGAAAAGATGAGGATGAGGATAATGATGAGTATGTGGCCCATGGCTCAATATTTCACTAAATTGTGAAAGATCTAAATTAGGTACAATTGAACTTGAAGCTTGACAGTTGCTTCACTGTATGAATATATTTCAATGCATTACTCAAAAAAAAAATAGCAGCTCGTTAAGAATAAACTTGTTGTGTGTTGTATATATACATATATATTTGATGTTTTATTTATCTTTGCTGAAATAAATCTCTGCACTATGCATGTTATTAAATCTTGCCCGCTTCTTCAGAGTATTGATGTGCAACGTATTCAATTGCAAATTGCAATACAAGCAACCAAACGCTTACATAAGTGAGGGTTAAAATGTTTAGCACTAATTTTTAATGTTGGGGGAAGTCGCTCGAATACGCTTTTTAAAATTAAATTTTAAATGTCCAAGATGACACAACGTGCTGTTAGGAGCGAAAATTGCAAAAGAAAAAGGATTAATAATAGTTATTAATTTTTAATGTTGGGGGAAGTCGCTCGAATACGCTTTTTAAAATTAAATTTTAAATGTCCAAGATGACACAACGTGCTGTTAGGAGCGAAAATTGCAAAAGAAAAAGGATTAATAATAATTATTGCCTGTCTGTAGGTCGTCAAGTGACATGACATGAATGTGTATGTCGAATAATATATGAGTCATAAATCAAGAAATTGAATAATTTTATTAAAACCAACTGCAGCAAGTTCTGTGGCATCTGCGAAGAAAAGATATGCCAAAAGAAGAAGATCATAATTCGCTTCATATATGCATCAAGTACGTAGGTATGTTTGTACATGAGTGAATCGATTATAGACAGAATATTTGATCTGGGTAAATGACTAAATAAGAAGAATTGCCATCACAGTAATTCGCTACATGCATGCATCAAGTACGTAGGTATGTTTGTACATGAGTGAATCGATTATAGACAGAATATTTGATCTGGGTAAATGACTAAATAAGAAGAATTGCCATCACAGGTCCAAAAATAGCTGCCTCACATCCTATTGTTGAATAATTTTGACTATACTGACATTTTTGTTTTTAAAATGTCCGCCAACTGGAAGGCCGATTTCAAACAAATTGCTTCTACAATAGACACTTTCAATTTTCTGGTCGGAGGCATCGGTAAACAAAGTGACAGCGTATAGCTTGGCGCTTTTTATTTTAACATATTGATACGCTTCCAGTAATTACGTATTTTCGGTAGGAGCTACTGCTGTTGGAAGTGTAGCGGACGAGAACCGTCATCAAGGGAATTCGGAAGAAAGTGAATTTAATGCCACGTTGAGAAGCTGGTCCATGCCCCTCAGAAGCGCAATTAGATTTTTCGGTGGAGGAGTAATTTTCGTTTTAATGGATGGCTTTATCCAGAGGGTATGCATCATAGCGTTTGCCGATAAATCAGTTTCACATTTTAAACTTTGAAATAAAAATTATACAAAATTACTCCCCCTAAATAAAGCTTGCAGGCTACCGAATACCTGCTGCTGCTGGCGGAATCACCGGTCTATGCTTTGCTGATGCAAGCTGTAAGTCATACACATGTATTATATATTTATTTTAAATCCACGATTGCACGCAATTTCTAAGCACGTTTTATATTCCAGGTCGTAAACTAACATTTCTGAGTTCAATTCTTGGACTGGCATTTTTTGCACAAGTAGCAGATTTTGCAAGAGAAGTACTTATGAAATAATGGACTTCTCCAAGACATTATTCTTACTACCTATACACAACTTTAACAGAACTTCAAATCACATATCTGTCCAAAATATGATAAAGAGTGAAGTGGCAGAATTTTCGAAACATTTGAATTAAACGTTGAATTGTCTTTGACGTTGTATTATTGCAGCTTACTTTATTATTGTCTCTACACAGTTAGTTACATATTTTATTACATAATATTTTATCTATTATACATGATTTTTAATACGTGTAACAGGTAGTTATATATTCTAAACATTATAATCACATCAAGGTCAACACAAATTCACACAAAAATGGCATAAAACTTTCCACTAGAAATTCTACATTTACATATACTACGTTTTTTGTGACAAGAAAACATTGGCAAGGTACACAAAATGTTTACTAGGTACTTTTTTTTAAAGTAAGTACTGTATATATTTTAAGTACACGTTTCATAAAGATCACGGTTGATACTATTATCATTGTATGCGTTTTCGGCTAATATCCGATTTTATTGGCTGGTAGCACAATAATTCGTTTGTCATCTTCATCTTTTATTTGCTGGATTATTGATTGGAAGCTTTTCAGTGAAGTGCATTTTGTATTCATTGTATTGCGTACTTTTTCTGTTATTATTACAGTAACGTTTTGAGCTCTAGTTATTGAATCTGTTTGCTGCAATATTGCCTTTAAAGCTTTTGATTTTCAGACGTATTAAGTTCCAAAGGAGAAATAAGGGGAATTTTTAGGATTGCATTTTATTGGGCTGGCAAATGTTGGAAGTTTTGAATGGTTGGTAATTAGTAATTAGAGTCCCTTGTTGTAATAAACTTCAGTGACAGGTTTTGGAAGTTTCTTGATGCGTTCCTAGATTTTAAATAAAAATAAAGTTAGCGTAAAAATATAATAAACCAATTTTTTGTACCTATATAAACATATTATGAATAATTCAATAGTTAATTAATAAATTGAGGCGCAAAAACATGTTGAACATACCTGCAATTCTGGCTCAAGTTCTGAAACTTTTATTGAAGCTTGTTGTGGGAAAAGTGCACAGCACGTTGGCGTTGCAAATGTGTAGCATAGACCGCACAATAGAATCTGAATAGGAGCTGATGACCAACGAAATCTTCGCAAGAATCCTTTTTTCTCCAAATGGTTCATAAAAAATGGTGGAAGCACTATTGAAAATCCATATAGCATACTTTAAATCTCATTTCTATGTAGTTTGTAGATCATACATAATAGCCGCATGCTAATATTCCATCAAAATTCCATATTATTTCAATACCAAATGCTGGGGCAGCCATTGCAACTCGGCTAATCGTAACCGCAGTAATACCAGATTGAGCAGCATTCTTGGATTTCCCCAGCTCATTTCCGTTTTCATCAACAACAGGAATGCCGTCTGTCAATTCTCTACAAAAAACAGAACCATGAATATTTTGACTTATTGCATTAACCATCAGTAGCAGTTTATTAAACGTAAACGATAAAAAAATTATAGCTGAACTTGGTTCTTACTGCATTCGCATAAGTGGAATGTTTATGCAGTTGGCAACAGCTACCGCTGCGTATGGAACAAAGCGCCCAACGAGTGGCGGAGCTTTCTGAAAAAATATTTATGTAAGAATTTTAATTACATAACACACATATTCTTCTGACCCTACGCGTACTACTGGCCCAATTCCTTTAATGGATGCATAAAGTCTTCTCTTCTCACCTTCACTATACGGTTTAGTGAAAGAGCAGCAGCCAGAGCACCACTAGTAGCACAAACGTACGAAAATCCTAACTGTCTACACAAAAATTATTTCATTCAGTATATTTCCAATAATAGCTAGTTTTCTTGATAAAAAGCAATCACTAAAACAGACATGGAAAATATGTAGGTCAAAAATGTTTTTATTCTACATACGGAATACTTATGGGGGAACTTCCACTTCTGTTTGTGTAATTGACTACAGCATTAAATGACTGATTGAACCACTGCCAAAATATGACTTCCCGAGGACTCCTGTTTACAGAATAAAGTATCATTTTAAAAGTCAGTTTTCTAAAACAAAAATATATACAAAAATCGCATTGATTGTACATTTGTATGTTTTTTACAAATCAACCTTTTCGCCCTGCCTTTGTTAAAGGAAAAGTTTTGATAACATATCAATCAAAATAGCGTAGGATTTTCAAAAAAAATGACAAATAAATGTAAACTATTTTTTTATTTACCTGTATCGGGTGACAATATCTTTTGCCCTGTCCAATTCATCGGACATGCATAAAACATTTAAAGGATTGGTTGTGACAAAGAAATGGCGAAGTCGTCCAAAATAGGTTCCCTGGTCCCATCTTGGTTTATCAAGGTTGATTCTTCTTTCCTCTATTTGTTGCATATTACCCCCCAGAAGATGGAGTTACGACTAGAAAAAATTGTTGTACAAAAATATCAATAATTGTAAATGATTTTTGTACGAGTTTACTCATCAGTTTCGTGTGCGAAGAGTCGTTGAATGGTTATCATTTAAACAAATATAGTATTGTTTTTTATAGTGAGGTTCATCTATTGTCTATGCTGTATATCATGAAGTGGCCATGATATAATACGCTGAGTGAGAAGCGTGTAAAATGTCAAATGTTCAAGTATGTAAAAGTAACTGAGCTAAATCCAGTAATGATTATTTTGCCAGAATGTGTAGTTTCTGTGGTTTATGTAATTAATTTATAAATGTAATTAATAAATTAATATGACATTACATTCTAAAGTTTTTAAATGTTATACATTTAAAATTTGTTTGTTTAATAATAAATAATAAATTTGTTATCATGGGCAATCATTGTGCTGTTAATTTCCCCTTAATTTTTTACAAACAGATCTGTGATTATATATGCAATGATCTGATTTTTATATAGCAACTTTGCTTATTGATATTGATTCCATTTAGCCTAAATGTACATCCTTTTGTTTGGATTGGAGTGTTCCAAATAAATGCTAAATGAACATCAACTAGATTTTTCTCCTAAAACTGGCAAGCATAAACGTGTAAAATGCTGATATGCTTTGTTTAAATGAGCTGACCAGTATGGTAACTTAAGAAAATGCAAGAGTGAAAATATATAGCTGAATTACTACCCAGTTTCTCTGTGATTTCTCCTTGATCTAAATATAAAGTTTGTCTGGTGCTATTATTGTTTGTTAAGATTCATGTCTTTTACCTACATAAATCGTCAAAAATGGTGCTTTCTTTGCAGAATAAAACAAGTCGGCAAGTGTTTATATTCTGCATAATTGTTTAGTTCAAATGTTTTAGTTTTCATTCGAGTTTATTATTAGAGCAAAAATGTCTGGCAATGAGAACAAGGTACACTAACATAATAGCAGATGTTTCTGAAATATTAATTTACAATCAATTGAATCTTGCAATGCTATAATATTCTATATTTTTGTAATAGTCTTGCATAGACGACAATATGGGATGCCATTATAATGGAAGTGGTGGCTTTTGTTGCAGCGGAAATTGCATACAAGATGCAAGTAAACCCCAAGGTGAATGTGAGCCAAGAATGACACCATCCACAGCAGCAACAACAACAACAATAAAGACAACAATGAAGACAACAATGACAAATAGTACTACTTCCACAATTAATGCAGGCGCTATCACAACAGCAGCCATATCAGCATCAGCCGTGATCCTAGTGATAACGCTTGGATTAACTATGTTATGGTTATATTATCGTCGTAGACAAAGGGTACATAGGCACTTGCACTATACTTGCTTGCATGATTTTAAAAGTAAATCAACCTTTTGTTCTTATATGTTTTCTCCATTTTATGCAGAGAGCATTGGTTCAAAAGTATACTGGCCTAATTTGTCATACTTTAAGCAAGTATTCTATGAAACATTTAGCAACTATACCTTATGAAAAACACTGGGAAATTCCAGAATCCAACTTTAGTGTTGGTATTTAAAACATGAAAATTATATTATGATTTTCAAATGTTTAATTTTGCAAATTTAGCAAATATATTGAAGTGAGTCTTAAATTTCAGACAGGAACAAACAACTGGGATCTGGGTGCTTTGGTTTGGTATTGTTGGGTAAAGTGAATGGAGAGGTTGTAGCGGCAAAAACCTTGCGCAATAGTAGCATTGATAGCATAGATGGATATCAAATTCGATCATTATTGCTGGAAATTACAATTTTGCAGTATATTGGAAAATTTGAGAATATTGTTAGCTTGGTTGGTTGTTACACGTCCAAATTGGCAAGCGGTAATTTGCATAAAATACCCAATCATGGTTTATGTAGTGGTTTAATCAATGATCATCAGTGATTTATTTTTCGTATTTAAGGAAAGGCCTTCATATTTTTAGAATATTGTCCATACGGATCTTTAGAAAGCTATCTGAGAAAATACAAGCATACATTTGAGGGAAATGTACATTTGTGGTAAAAAAAAAGCTCTTCAGAAAATTTTCAGTGTGATCTAACCCATCTGTACTAACAAAGTTCAGTTGATATATTAATTAATCATTTGTTTGTAATAATAGCGGGGACGAAATTTGTGCGGGTGCGGGAGATGAAACAACTGCAAGTGATCAGGGCGACTCCAATAAGATTACTTCTCACGATCTTTTACTGTGGTCGCTTCAAATTACTAACGCCATGAAATATTTGGTATTTAAAAAGGTGTGACAACCTCATAAAATCTTTTTTACATGTTTATACGTTTGCCAACTTTCCCTGTTATTTCATGTTCATGAAGAAAAAAATTTCGTTCAGGTAATTCATGCCGACATTGCAACACGCAATGTACTTCTCTTACGAAAAGACTGTGCAAAGCTGACAGATTTTGGTTTAGCCCGGCGTCTTAATGATTACAGCAGGTACGTAAAGAAGCACCAGGTACGCAGAGATTCTATACAAAACTATACAACTAAAATTGTAAAGTTGATGCCAAACTCAGAGCTATGTACATAGTCGATCTAAGTACGTGTAACTGTAATATATGAAGGAGCCCCTCCCATGGAAGTGGATGGCGTTGGAATCTCTGCAAGAACTATCATTTTCCTATCAATCTGATGTTTGGTCTTTGGGAATAACATTCTGGGAAATTTACGCGTTGGGTCAAGAGCCTTATCCAGGGTTATCCTGGACACCTCAATTTGCAAATTTGCTCAAACAAAATGTGAGACCTCCGAAACCTTCACATGCACCAGCTGAAATGTGTGTAGATAATATTGGACACTTCCCTCAAACAAAGTGCATTAAAAGTTTATGCTCACTCACAGATAACTACTCACCTACACCTATATCCTCTTTTGTTATCTCACAGATTTGATATTATGCAGAATTGCTGGAAGCTAAATCCTAATTCCCGACCAACTGCCGAGGAAATCTATAATCAACTTTGTGAATATGGAGAAAATGTCTCCTCTTAAATGTTGCGTGCATTGATTGATGTACATTAGAGCTAACAGGTTTATTTTAATGAGTATGTATTTTACATTGACATTTTCCTCATTTAAAAAGCAAAATAAAGTTATCTTTTTACCAAAACGACGGAGATGATTTGTGAATCACTGACTCCGGTGAATGTTTTGTGTGGATGTTCTTTTGTGTCTAACACTCCAATTAACATTCACTTCTATAATCTTATCTTTGAGCCCACTTTTAAAAACAGTTCACTGGAAAATGAACCGCACAACTATATTCTGAGTAATCCAACTGTAGTATACATATATATAGCTGTGCACAACAAAAGTAATAAACACTACGAGCACTTTATTAGATTCAGGGAAATAACAGGGAAATAGTTTCTTCTTATTTTGGAGCTCCACATACTTGTGTATTTAAAGATAATACAGGGAAACAAGTGAAACAACCCATAGTTCATATCTTATTTTCCCTTGCGCTCACATTTTGGGGTTATTTGTTGGATACATATGATTTTAGGTTACTCATTCACACTTACAAGCACATATATTAACATTAGTACAGTATTTTTTGTCCCTCCTTGTTCTTGTTTGGATGTTGATAGTTGATACACGTGAGGAAAATCTCACGACAAAAATGCAGGAGATTCGTGTTTGTACATAAACATACCAAACTCATTTTTTAACTTCTACAAGCGTATATGGCAGCATACAAAGTTTGGTATTACACAAATCCCTGCACACTACTCTCATTCATGAAGACAGAACTCTGACCCTTGATTCTGATTAATGATGAATAAAATACATCTCTTCTTTTTTTCCTTTTAATCTTAATTGCGTATAAATGACTATATTTCCTGTGAAATGTATTTTCTACAAATATTTATGTTCACTAAAGCTGGTGATTAGTCATTATAAAAACGACATTTTATGGCATGCGTGAAGATTTATGAATGTTCTCTTTTGTAAAAAGCGCAGTGATGCAAGAAGCTTATTATGAGAAAAAACATGAATTGATGGTGCAGGGACGTGAAGCAAGCATTTTTATTCCTTAAAGTTGAGTGAGATACATGAATGATTTATTAAATTTCATTCCGTTAGAAATGTAGGTTTTTCTGCTGGAAAAATATGGTTATTATTATATAATTCAGGATTTAGGCTGCTGCACTTCTCTGATGACCCTACATTCTTCAAATGGGAAACTGGTTATTACAAATACAACCTTGTTGCTGTCGTCCTCCTATAATCAACCAGACGGAGCAACAGAGCGTGAAGATGTTGCTACAAAAAAGTGTCTCTTTAATTATCCTCATTGGTGTGTCATGTATTTTATTTCGTTGTTGGTGGCACCACCTAATTTGAATAATTTTAACAATAAATGGATTTGCTTATAAAACAGGAATCAATGCCACTTTCTTTTACCTAGTTTTTGGTTCTTGTTTTTCTGGTCTGTGCAAATTGTGTGCAATGAACTTTTTTTTTGCATTCACGTCAAATGACTGACCTAGCGTTGTTGTTTGTGTTGTTGCATACATACTTCTATTGTTTCAAAAAATAATCCTTTTGACATTTTAAAATTGTGCCGTTGTTAGTAAGCATAATGCATAATAAATTAAACTTGATTTAAAACAATAAGCTATTTAACGGCATTAATAATCCTATAATTCAACATGACATGAAACACACATCACATTGCATATAAATTGACATTCAAAGTATATAACAATAGACAATAACAAGACAGAGAATAGTTGAATTAGTATGATGAAAATTTTGATACGATAATTTATTGTTCTGCCTTTTCAATTCTGCGAGCCTGAGGATATATATATATATATATTTAATATTAAAAAAATATATCAGTTTGTTGGCTCCTTGTCAAAGTTTTGCTCAAAACACACAATTTGCAATTAGGAAGGATAACCTTGAGTTATATAGCACACAATACTTATTTTTGCTAGCTAAAACAAACTTTTTATAAGTCATTCATTATAGGTTCCATATAGCCTTTTCTCTCATTTCATATGCACATTTATAAATCAAGCACACAAAAAATCAAACCTAAATCACTACAAGATTATGATTATTGCAGCTAGTTAAAGCAAGTAATATTGAATATATTAGACCTACGCAATGTCTATATATATACCTACCTACATATTATGTA
>JAHZNC010000781.1:0-38325 GCA_027744095.1 Zhuqinia jingwanae | reverse complement strand
TAGGAGAAAGGCTGCGATCTTAGAAATGACCGAAGGGCGGTCCTTAATAAAAATACTCTGACTTTTAAAAATATCCAAATTAATAAATTAAATGACACTTAATGACAATTGGTATTTGTACGTGTAATAAATCACACCACAAACTTTTAACATTTTGAAAGCTGTAGTTAGAAATTCTAAATTAGAATAGCATATGTACATATAGTACACATTATAAAATAAACACACTATTGTGCTAGAGACCATCTGCATCTCTGCTGAATATTTACAGTTACAACTATTCTATTATATTTTATAAAGTTAACTGACTCCATTTAATCCATACAGGTCACAAGGGTTGAGTAAAAATATTATGGTATTTATTTGTACTAATATTTTTGTACTACATCATAAATATTAAGTGATTAACAAATTGACTTTAACCTAATATATGTATATTATGAATAATTCATTGATACGTTTGCTTTTAAACCTGCCAACTTGTCACTTGCAATCAAAATTAACAATTATATACACATAGGTAGGCTATATAAGTTCAAAAAATAATTACTGTTATAAATAATTGTTTTCACAATGATGACTTTTAGCAATAGGAATGTAAATTAAAAATTCCCGACAAATGTAAGCTTATATTTGGTTTTGTACATTAATGGTAGTTAATATCTATACATGTATCTGTTGATTACAGTAAACCTATTTAACCCCATTAAAATCATTACTATGCATGAGTTATGTTATAAATGACAACGTAAGAATGCATTATGTGCATACATATTACATTAAGTCATCAAGTTATCTACTTGTGTTATTATTGGTTTTCAGCCATCAACAAATCAACAAGAAGCTGGACACTTTTATGTGAAAACTCCAAAAATGTATGCTTACCCAGACGAAAGTAGGGATACACAGCTTCGATTTTGAGAGTCCAGGCCCCACGAACAACTTTTAAAATCACATCATTCCTCGGGGTGAGATTCTTGAGTTTAGCTCTGAAATTGTTTCCAGACTCAACTGCATCACTCACTGTTTTGGTTTCCACGAATTCAACGAAAAGTGCAAGAAATGCAGCTATGAATGCTATCTGATATCCCGGCGTGAATAGCAGCAGCTCAAAGTAGCGTATTGATAGGAATGAGGCTAGCACAAAGACTGATTGAATTGTGGACTGATGCACTGCAATGCGGCGGTTTGATATGATTTGGTTGAACATTTGATTTAGCACCTGATGCTCTCTGTACAGACGTATCATCATGGAGCCATCCATATATCCAAATTGGGTGAGATACCTTTTGGGTGGCCTGCCACTGGAGATGGAGATTGGCTGAAGGGAAGTCATCCAGAAGAACACGAACTGAACGTAGGTTACGATGA
The DNA here is from genome assembly GCA_027744095.1 of Zhuqinia jingwanae. Lineage (NCBI taxonomy): Eukaryota > Metazoa > Arthropoda > Collembola > Entomobryomorpha > Paronellidae > Zhuqinia > Zhuqinia jingwanae. The sequence goes on along the minus strand of JAHZNC010000781.1, from coordinate 36,954 downwards.
CTATGATGAATATACCGGCAACATTACAGCATTGCAGAATAGACCACACCACGAAAATGATGAGAGGTAGGGTTTGTAGATCTGGTCGTGGCTTTACTTCAAGAACTTCCGCAAAGAAGCGATGAAGTGGTTCGATTTCTTGAAGAAAAAGCAGGCCAAACATGACTGGGATGACGAGGGTTGCAATGCAGGTGATAAGGATTAATGCTTCAGTAAAAAATATGGTCCGCTTGTACATGGGATGGGTACGCAGTTGTCCTTGAAACATGTCTACAAAATCAGAATTTTTAAATTTGTAAATTTGTTTAAAAGTTTATACATCAAAGCTAGGAAGTTAATTGGTGTACCTTCCAGTGTCTCGCTCATGTCAACCAGGTGATTGAAGAAATTCATGATTTCGTCTTTCCAATCGCTAATGACCAATAATAAACAAGAGATGAGAATGATGATGGCAATAAAGGCTAAATCTATGCTTCGGATTACAGGTTCCAATGGATTTTCGGCTTGGGCTTCTTCCTCTGAGAACATTTGATTTCCTTTCAGTATCATTTTTTGTACAACTCGGATTGCCAGGAGAACACCATACATCATCAGGTAGAATGTGTACATCTTGAAATTCCAGTAAGAACACTGTCCTGAGAGGCAGAGTTTGTTGCGCTTTGGATCCCATTTAAAGGGAGTGCAGTAGCCTATTTCCATTATGGCAAGGCGGTAGCGAAGAAGTTTGAAAATGCGGTTGGAAAACATTTTGGATGACAAAAAGTCTGGAAAAAATGACGGGCTTTCAGCACGATTCTGCAAAGGTATGTATTTTGTGTTTGTGTATTTGAAAAGCGTACCTATCAGTAGGTCCTAATGGTATGCGAAGTGCCTTGTCACTGATAGAGAACGCAAATTCTGTGCTTGTGACTAACTCTATTTCTTGGGTTGATGGAAATATTCCACATGCAACATGTCCAGCTTTACAGAATATTTTAATCGTAAAAAATTTAGCAAATTTATCAGAATGTTAAAAAACAGTACACTTCTACTTCATTTAGACCAAGTTTAAAATTTTAATATGTATAGGTAACTTGCTTTTTTGTGTACAACTTTTTACGACTCAAATATTTTGTACTTGTACATTTTGTACACGACATAATATATACAAACCGTTCCTTTTTCCAGGTGTATTGATTATGAAATAAATTGACCCAATATACCTTTGTACATAACTTTCAATTTTTTATTTTTTCAACCATCCGGAGAAGGAAATAAAATTGTACATGAAATCCTTTTAAATTATAAATTGATTCCAGAAATATTTTATGATTCGGTTTCAATTAAGGTTATTAAAAAAAAGAAAAACATGAAGATATATTATGCTAGCATTCGGGAGTAAAGGACCTTGAGGAGTTTTGTGTGGAGAAGTGTACTAAGATTGAGCGTTCCACAGAACTCAGATGAGCCAGTTTCCAAGAAAGAATTATATCGCTATAAAAGTTGACTGAATAGTATGATGATATTAATGCATCCTACCTTATTACTGTCTTAAAAATCAGTATACTATAAACAGCTATTGCTGAAAAGGAAAGGATTGTCCAGATAAATGTCAAAATGCACAGACGCCCCATTTAAAGGTGTTCTATGTCTCTTTCTGATGAAGCTCGATGGGTTTATCCAGTGACAAACCAGTAAATAAAGTTTTAAAAAACAGATTAAGGTGTTTCATTTACTTTTCGGGACCCCTTTCCGTCGTGGTACGCGTAAATTTAATTAATATATATATATATGCGCTATTTTGATTTGTGATGTTTCAGGTTACCCCAGAAAGCATAATCATGAAATTTTATTGGGGATTATATTGTATGCTGAAATGATATGATTTCGCTTTATTCTAATTTTGTTTTTTATGTATCTCATTTAAATAACTACTTATACTTATATATTTTGTGTGAACAATAGTTTGTTGATGGATCAAGTAAGCAAAAAATGTTTAAAAAAATTAATTTGCTAAATTATAAACGATTTGCTTATTTGTGAATCTTCTTGAATGTCACGCAACAATTGAAATCTTTAATGCTTTGCAAGGGTCAAGTGAATTGCTTTTGTTTATAAATTTAGTTTACCAATGCGACGTAATTCTGTCCCTTCCTATCATTCTGACTTGCGCGATCATAGCAATTAGCAATGAAATTTATATTTTGTATCCCCGATGGAAAACTTGTAGTTGTACAAACTTGAAGACTTTTGTACATTTGTTTATGGTTACCATGCCTAAACACTTAAAATACCATATACAAGACGATAAGATGATCTAACTATATAGTTAACCCAAAAACAGTCACACGGAGAGCACATGTACTGTATGTATCAACTCACTAACATATGTGCCTACATGACCTTTACTTGGTGCTCATCAAACATGATACAAAGAATCTTACTGACACCACAAAGTCAAAATATTTACACGCGACAAAAAAAGATATTTATTTTACGTGGGATACATCCATATGACAGATAAGAATAACACTAACAACGGTTGATAGCATTATTTACATGTAACACTATTTAACAAAATTACCTCCATGAATAAAGTACGTTGATCATTGATTATTTCAAATCTTTCAAAATACATAACATAATATAGGTTTTTAACAAAAAATAAAGATCACACACGCCCAAAACTATTTATGCTTGAATATAATACCAATAATATACCACTTAATTGCAAACTGCGAATATTTTTAAATTTCGATTTACGATATTATTAATCTGTAACATGTTAATATTTGAACAACAAATAAAAACAAACAAGTAATTTTACATTTTTCTTCTTCATACCTTTCAGATTTCAAAACAAACTAGCACAAATACAAAAAAAACTTGCAGTTTTTGGATTACAATCTTTCGCTTATATAATACGTAACTATACAACTCTTAATCATGTTTCATGTTGGTCTGTGATTGATGGATAAAACTTATTAGAAACTAATGACTACTACATACCCACTAATTATAAAATGTACACCAGTATAAACATTTTAAGCATTACAATTAATAGATAAACTATATAGATAAGTATAAATCCTCAGAAGGATTAAAATTTAATCGTTTATGCATAATCAAATCGTAAGAGTAGATTATAATAACTAACAATTAAATATACATATTAAATAGTTGCTATAGTTGCTTGCTGGTGATCCGGGCTTGTTTTCGAGGAGAAACAATGAAATTAACAACAGTTCCACTTGAAGAAGAATATATAGTATGTTTTTTCACACAGTACTGTACACTAAGTTGTAGTATGTATGTAGTATATGTCGAATAAAAAGCAATGTAGGATCAGATAGATAAGGTAAAAGTTGAAGGTTCCCTCCCCTCCCCCTTTCTTCGGTATAAATTGTAAATAGATCTTAATGTCAGATTTAATTTAATTATTGGCAGCTACTCCCGCTAATGAAATTAATTTACATTACGCTCCAGTGTGGGAGCGCATGTGTCTTGCCACTTGTCCTGGTTGATGAAACCCTTTTCCACATTTGGGACAGCTGTATGGTCGTTCCCCAGAGTGGGTTCGCATGTGGTACTCATAGTGCCCCTTTGTAATGAATCCCTGCCCGCATTGCTCACATTTGAAGGGCTTGTCCCCAGTTTGGCAAAACTCGTGGTATTTGATGTGGGCCTTTGTTTTAAACTTTTTTCGACAAATGTTGCACTGGTACTTGGGGGGAACCTCGTTGTCCAGATACGTAATCAGTTCGCGGGGAGCCCCAGTGGAGGGATTATGTACTGGTGGAGGTGGTGGCACTTTTGACGAGGAAGCTGACGATGAGGAGGAGTATTGTTCTGGTGGTGCATTATTGGAACGGTAATTTGAGGATGAGCTGCTGTTGTTGCTGCTATTGTTTTTGTTGCCTTTGTTGCTTAAATCCTCAAGCCCCCCATTGTTTGCTCCATACCCAGGCAAATTGGATGCAATTTGGGCTGGGTTCATGGTCAGCAACTGGTATGCTGGGAAGGACATGGGTAGTTTTTGGAACTCCATTGAAGCACACTGGTTATCACCCTTCCAGTAATCCCACCACCCAAAAATCTATAAACAAAACAAATTACACATTATTGTTCAGATTTGTCCAGCTAAATTTCATTCTTTTATGATAATATAACATCAAAATTAATTTTTTTAAATGGCCCAAAATTCAGTTTAATTACCTTAATCTTCTTTACAAACTTTGGATTTTGTAGATGGCTGACCAATCTACAATTAATTTACCACCCTGTAGGTGCGTCCTTGAACTCCCCTTAACAAGTCTCTTATAGACTTGCTAACACCCAATCTTTAAAATAACCTCATATATCCAACCCTGCACAATCCAAGTAATCCCTACTTAATATCAATACCAAGTGCCCCACACACACACACACACACACACACACAGTATTTTGTATTTATTTTAGTTAAGATAACAATTCCCAAATAAAAATCCTTGTTGCCATGGTAACACAATTATACACCACTCAAAATACTACATCATTTGAAATGGGAGTAAAAGATACCCTCGTCAATAATAAATTTCCAAACTTCACAATTCTTTTCAGTGGTAACTCAACTGTGACTACAGAGGACTTTTTATTATCCAATATTATTCTCTTTTTTTTATATATATTGTGAAAAGTCCAAATATAAAAAATACAAGAGAGTAAAAAAATGTTGTTTTTTTAGTAGTGTGTACCAAAAAAATATAGTGGGAATGGGAGGGATTCAAGGTAAACAAATTGTGTAGTCAGCTGGTAGCTAAAAAGTATGGAGTCCTAAAATACCATAGAGTTTAGACATGAGAGGAACAAAAAACACATTTTTTTTTTGTGAGTGTAGGCTTTGTTGCTGCTTGATAGCTTGGCGTTTGCGTTTTGTGTGTGTAAATACGTGAGAGAGCATTATATTATGGCATTGAGAAAATGAATGGACAAAAAAAAGTGATATATATAAAAAGGCTATTAGGTATGTACATTACATTATTATATGTATTGCGTAATACCTATATTGAGCAAGAAAGATGCAGGCAGGTGTATGGATTGCGATTGGTCTAGCAGAGCTAGAGGATAAAAAACAAGCATATTAAATGGGAATGTGCATACATTGACGTTACTTTTATTACTTACGGGGCTTTATTTGGTGGCATGTTTCTTTCTTGTATCCTTATTGCTCTGAGTTTGGTTGATGATTTGGGAAAAGGAAACATTTTTTTAATGGTTACTTGACATATGAATGACACCCCTTTGTATCCTCTCGGTTGTAGTTTACTTTTCTTACGCACGTACAAAAAAAGCATCATTCATGGTATAATGCCTCTGGTGGAATACCTACTCGTATACTCGTATAATATTGAGATACAAAAAAATGCAATGTCAAAATGTCAAAATGAACTAAAAAATGACGATTCCACAGTAAAAAATAAGGTTGTAACTTTGTTTAACATGTTTTTATTAATTTTTGTTCGGACATATTATCCTGTATCTATAATTTGTCAATAATTTTGTACGATTTTTTTTGTGTCTATGTAATATAAAAAGGTTTAAAAAAACTACATATCATGGTGGATTAAAACTAAAAACAGTAAAAACAAACAAAGCATCTTTAGAATTAACTTGCGTTTTTTTACGAAGCAGCATTTTCCTGAAGTTCTCAGTGAGAACCCTGGCGTGTCATGACCATGGCGCAATAAATTTATGGTATAATTACTAAGCAACAATTAATTTAATAGGTAGGTGTACAAATTAGGTATCGACAAAAATGCATGAAAACGATTATAAAAACAATACAAATTGGAAAGAAATGTTAAAGCTTTAAAGTAATAACAAAGTGTACTAAGTAGTCGCATTTAGCTATTTAACTAAAAACATACAAATTCTATGAAGTATAATAAGGGCACTAGAATCCAAAATCTTTAAAAACTGAGATAAGCTCCATGGAGATATATAAAAATTTACTTAACTATAATGTTACCAAGTTGAAAGACTAACAAGTATAACGATGATGATAATTATAATATTTTAATATATTGGTTTTGTTCACAGGGATTCATTATTATGACCACATGGAGGTGATTGATAAGGTGAAATGATCACTATTTTTTATACTACCACAGTTCCAGCATTCTGAACAAGCTTATTACAATAGCTGTTGCCACTAGACTTTGGCTTATCACTATGTTGGAAGCTCCTGCAAGGCGACACTTGAGCATGTCGTAGCGTGTTTTGTTGTTCCAAACCAAGTTCAAAAACTCGGCTTCCACAAGCTGTCCATCAAAGTAGGTGATGGGATCGTCAAAGGGATACTCATAGCCTTGATAGCACTCGCACTTGTAGCCACCAGAGTCGAAGCCTCTTCCTTGCATTGGTACACACTGCAAATATGTCACAAAAACATTAAATTAAAGACGAAAGTTTAAAAATCCAAAGTATTTTTATTCGAATATTCTCTTACGTATGACGTGCGTCTGTCGCATTTGTGAGTTCCTTTGAAAAAATTTGGCACATAATACTCGTCGTCACACTGATTGATGTCCAATTGTATTAAATCCATGGAGACTGCTACAACTCCCCTACAATAACGTATTTTTAATAGATGCATTTTAGCAACAACAAAATCTATGCATATGGATTTTTTTGGGTATGTCAGGTATGTATTTTTTGTCAAGACACTTACTTAAACTCCAAGCTGACCCTCAGTGAGTCCCATCCAAAGAATGGCACAGCATACGTGATGAGCCACTTTGGCACAAGTCCCTTGCAATCAAAAAATGGTCTTGTCCAGTATCCGTGCTTCAGGCTAGCTGCTCTATAAAACGTGGGATACTGCTCATACTTCCGGAGATAACTTCCCGTCTCATTGTTACGCAAGTGTACTTTGAGGTAATGCTTTTCCAGCTCGTCAAGATTTGTGGCCCAACGATTCTTGAGAAATTTGTAAAATTCCTTGTTGAGATACACGTTCTCCGTATCATTAATTCTGGCCAGGTCCTCCACCTTGAACTTTCTCGTGTTCAAATCCTTTTTATACGCAAATGGAGCGAAAAGTGTTCTGTTTGGAAACTTGTTTCTGTCCCAGAATGTGCCTGCTGACCAGATACGTGTGTCACCCAAAACCACCGCCAAAGTTTCTCCAATCATTTGATCCTCCGAGAGAGCCTTGTCTGGAACTCGTTTTCCAGGAAATACTTCAGTGGGATCTACAATTTGAAGGTAGGAGCTCACAAAGTTGGCTAAGCGTACTGCCATCAGGGCTTCATTCTCAAACTGGTACTCGGAGCCATAAGCAATGTCACCGTTGAGAATGAGATCTTGTGGTCGGGCCATGTGACAAGTTTTGTGGTTAATAGAGTTGATAAAACGGAGCATGGCGTCTGGATTCCGGTTCAAATTTTTCATGCGTGTTACAGCTGGATCCTCTGGAAACCAGGTAGAGGTGGATGGAAACGAGAAATTTTTGTAGTTGTGGTACTTTTCCATATACTTTACTCGGATGTATTCAGGACTCACATCCCATTCTACTGGTCTCGTCTGGATCCCTGCAGAAATATAAAATATCATAACATATATTTCATATTATTAAATAGCGAAATTCGATACCTTATGTAACACATGTATTTATTGGTCTGCTGTTCTTAAATAAATAAATAAATACTCAATCAAAAATAATGGCTTTTCTTTCGTTATGGTTCACTCACAATCGATTTTGTCACACTTGAAGAAATTTCTGTAAGATTGCTCGGAGGAGCGTTCAATGATTTCACCCAGGAAAGGTCTTCTATCCACAAATGGTAGTCGAAAGCCGGGCCTACAGCGACATTGATAACCTCCTCGTCGGAATCCAAAACCGTCAAGCGGTTCACACTAAAAAAGGAAAGAAAATTCTATGTTGAAAATTTGGCCTTTCCATTAAAAGCATCAATTATGTATGTACGTCTATTGTCTATTATGTAGGTACCTTCTATACATTATTACACAAACCTGAACCTAAATTGGATTTTTTGAAGGCAAAAGTAATATTGGGTAAATACACAATAAGTATTTTAATGCAACTAATTAAAGCAATGCCAAATGGCTATGATCAAGTATTTTAGAATTTTTCGCTTAATTTTATGCACATGCAACATAATATTGATTGCCATTCTCAATTCAGTAGTAAAACGGATGCATACGACTTTCCCACGGTCACAATACACTTGACTTGGAAGACACGTTGAACTGGTAATTAATTATTATTACTGATACTGTTCTAAACTTTTATGATTATGACATGATAGCATTATCCATCTGCTGAAAGGTTAAGTTGAGTATGATACAAATAAACTGTTCTGTGATACTAGTTTTTTATTTTTTGAACATTTTACCCCGCTGTCTATACTTAGTACATACTACAACCATGCTCATATAGCAACGGCAACAAGTGCCATATATACGCTATTACAATAAATTTTCATTGATCATCTCATTGTCGTTACAATGTTGTACGTTGTTCCAATGACAATGAATTTAGTATAAAATATAATTCACAAATTCACACAAAAATTATTTCATAAACAGCAATGACGAAAAAATTATTTCAATATCTTCTGAATCACCGTCGGTTAGAACGGATTTAACCACTTCACCATTAGTTCGCTAAGGTAAAGCTTGCGTTAAGATTGTTTTTATGGCGATGAAAGAGTTGGCATTGTTGGCAAAGTGCGGTAATAATTTACAAGGCGCCAACCAACCTTCTGTTTTTCATGTCTCAATTGGAATTTGAAATGAAATTCATGCTTGACCTTACGTCGTGTGGAAGGTATATCTTGTCATGATCATTATTTCTGTTAACTTCAACTATATAACAGCTCACAAATGTCAGTTTCATCATATTCACACAAAAATCAGACAACTGTTAACTTTTGTAAAATTACTTGACAACCAAAGTTTTATCTGACGGTCAATATTATATTATCAAGGAATATCCCCTTTTGTACTGCGGAAAAAAAAATTCGGACTTTTCCCAAAATGAACAAGTATATCACCCCAAAGGTAACTTGACCTAATTTAATTTGTATAATAAATCACAACCAAATAAGATGGAAACCTCAAAATCACAATATTTTTTGACAGGCTACTTTCATGTGTTTTATTGGGGTTGCGGTAGTGGTAACATCCTTCCTGTTACCTTCAACATTAGCCGGCGACCCGGCCGTTGTCTATGGACCACCTGCAGCCCACAGTGATGCCCACGTTCATCACTATCACAAATCTCACCACCATGGTCATTCGTGGAATCGCCCAAACTATTTCGGCTTTTGGCCTTATTACCCCAACTACAACCCCTGGTATAACTGGAATTGGGGCTGGAACAAGAGTTGGGGATGGGGTCGCAAATAATAAACTACATGATATCCATAATGACAATGCGACTTTGATATTACTATTTTTATACTTGTTTTTAGAAGCATTATTACTTCTGACTCCTGACTCCTGACCAGTCAACATTATACATATACCTTATGTATTTTTACATCTATTATTTTGTTCAAATAAATATTTTTAAAAAAAATTGTAAATGTGACAATGTTCTTACCCTCCGAGTCTTTTGAGAGAAAGAGCCGATCTGTTGCTAGAATGGGACAGTTCTCTGGAGTGGCTGTGTCATACTTCCTTTTTATCTCGTCAAAGCTATCTCGGGTTTGCCATCCAAACTGAGCGGCGGTGAAAGAAAAGAAGACAAGAAGGAGACAAAAAATTGGCTTTGTCAAGCAAATGTCTCTTCCTCCCGGGGAGGAACTAAAGTCGTCCCCATTTCGTCTTCCACTCATACCACCAAGTTTTAATTTAATACTATTCCAAATTAATTGATACTAAAAAATAAATAAATAAAAACTATTTATTTTATTGTATTTTCACATTATTCCTTTTTTTTCACTGGCACATGAGTGTGGCTCTCTCTATGCTAAGAAATTAAGTAGATATGCAAATATTTCCTTTATGCATTTATTTACGTATACTCGGTAAAAAATAAATGCGGTTAAATATTTATTTTTGCTGACTGACAGGTTGTTTAGCTGACTCGCTCACAAACTCACAAGTTTAGAATTAATGCCGTAAACGTATATGCTTTTTATTGCAATAATTGGAGAACACACCTGTTCTCGTTCTACCTGCCCAGCAAACAATGCAACATACATACATACACCTTAGTCTGCCTGCATTGTGTATGCGCCAAGTAACAGAACCAGTACTGGAATATTTTTGACATTACCAAGCAGTCAGCGTTGTTGTTGCTGCTGCACTGCACAGTAATAAAAATCATCATCATCATCATCATCATATCCGTCGTCACATCTTTCATCTTCTTCTCTTCGTCAGCGATCAGCACTGTGAGCATTAGGATTGGGGGGAATATTATGCATTGTCAAGAAAAGTTGCTTTCTGCGTTTTACTCGTTACTATTGCCAACTTAACATATAATTACAAGCCATATATAAGCATTCTCATTTCCTCCATCACATTGCATGAAGCTTTACATGTTTCGTCTCCAGCTAGCCAGGACAAAACAACACATTCATTGACAAGGGGAGCTCTAGTCTAGAATACCGCTTTTCACTATTTTTTCTAGTTTGCTATATAAATTATATAACAGCAGTAGCAGAGATCAGGCTCACACCAGTGTCGAATATACCTGTCCTCTATCATTTTTATTGTTTCCTTTTTTGATGACTAAATCATATTACGTATTGGAACAATGCACAACAACCACATAGGTAGCAACAAAGAATAATATACATATATATGCATTTACGTAAAAGTGTGGACTGTGTACATGAACATTTTTCTTCACAAGCATACCGGTGGGTAGATTTATAGTATTAAGCAACAATGTACGTACATATATGTAAGTATGAGTGTATGGGTTATCCCATGCACTTGCTTGTAGTATAAAATACTCAAATTTTCCTTTATAAATAGAACCACAGCGGAGGACAAACAACAAATAAATGTGTCTTTATTTGTTGCGTATTATCGCATGACACATGAAAATAAGGTAAAATGCATGATTTTTGGTTCACAAAGTAATCTAATAAATATGAGTCCAGAAAAACGATAACTATGAAAACTCAAATAATTTAATGTTAGTTTGAGGAACTTGTAAATACCTTCAATGAATTTTTATCATATGTCACAGCACTGAACTCGCATTCTGCTCAGTGCATACATATGTATGTAGGTATTTACATAATTTATTAATCTAAAGCATTTTATTACAGGGAAAATGCACATTGCTTTAATTCATACTTTTCATTGAAAAATTTCAATTTGTCAATTGCATGTTCTTCCCCAAAGCAGCCAAAGTGCTGGTTACCCTGAAATTGGATCAATTTCCCAATTTTCATAGCTAATCTTTTCCACTTATAACCACAATGATTCCCATGTTTTCTCATTTCTCCCCATTTCATAGTATTACACCTTACAGCCTTACTACACCAAGGGCAACTGGTACAGCATACTTCATTTTAAAAGTTACATGGGCTCCCAACCAAATAAATATTACTTGTTTACTTTTTCTGTATGGAAATTAAACTTTTGACAAGAAATAGTAGTTCATTTTGAATGTACCATGTGTCAACAGTTTCTATTGAACTTGCTTTATATTTACAAAACAACACACACTGCAGTCCACTTTTTTTTAGTTCACCAGCAATAAAACTCATACACTTAGCCTTATTATTTGTTATTCCACAGCACGCTGGATAATGTGTCCAAACAATCAATTTATAATTTGTAAAGAATGGCTAACTTAATAAATGATGCATGACCTTCTTAATCTTATGTAGCGAAATGAAATGACGCTATAAATTCCCATGCATTTGGATTTTGAGATCTCAAAGATATAAATATACCTATGGGCCTATATTCAACACATTATTGAAATGCATATATAAACCCTTTGTTCAACTTAAATTCAAGGATTTATTATGACATCCTTTATATTTTCCACATAGGATTCTACAAATGTGCAAAATTGGCTTATTACTACATATAATTGAAAATTATATGTATTATACATCATACATCAAGCGTCAATCACACATTCGTGATGAGCAATTAAAATGTGTGTTATGTTATCTAATCTGTAAATGTATCTAGTTGCCTCACAAACAACTATACAAAAGTATGGATCTACTGGCTAATCTTCTAAAGTGCGTCTTTATATTATTTTTATTATTAAGTGTTATTCATAAATCAAAGCAGCAGGGAGCTTCATGTGAGAAGCCAGCAAAAGTGCAAGTCGTTTTTCTGTTGGATGCATCTTTACCCAAAGGATCCAAGTGGCCTATAATTCAAACTGAAATGACAAAGGAGGTCGCATCGCTAATACAACACACCCAAACCTCCGTGGAGTTTGGACTGATGACCTACCAGGATTGGAAAAATGATGATGGAGCCAGAGAGTAAACTTACCAAAATTACCAAATTAATTCATTTCAAGTTTGTAAAACAATTCTGGTTAATTTTTAATCTTATTTGATTTTTGATTTTAAAAAAAGTGAATGCTACACTCTAGTGCATCCATTAACCTCAAATTCAGCTCCAGTGCTTGATAAAATGTCCACCATTCCAGGTGGAGCAGATGAGGATGACTTTTTTGCAAGCGAGTGTAGTTTGACGATGGCACTGCTAATAGGAGCTGCTGACGAGAAGATGGGTTGGGATAAAGATGATACAACTAAAAAGTTTATAATTGTGTATACCCTGAAGCCATCGGTAACCCAGCCTACTGACAAAATTGACCGGCGAGATTCCACTGGCGATGGATTTGATACCTGTCAGAATTCCAACCCACCAAGTGCTGAGGTTTTACGAAAAGTGATCGAGGAAAATAACGTGTATGTTTTGCTGCAAGTATTTTTTCCTGATGGGAGGGAGGAGGTGATGGGAAGGTTTTATAGTCCTGCTGTAAATTCACCATTTCACATGTTTTCGGAAGACGTCACTTGTGCACAGTATTACGGCCGTTTGAATTCCACTACTGGTAATGAAATCTCAGTGTCAGGCATAATATATGGAGACATACAAATTAAATGGATGTTTAGGACAATATATTTTAGAACATTAGCTGTAAAAATTCCAAAAATTGCGAGATTAGACCTCGTTGATAATTTAATAGTTAATCTGTTTGTGTACATGCTGAAAGGAGCGCTAGACTTGTAAAATATTTGTTTGGGTCCTTTTTAATTGAATCAATATTACTTGCAGCTCGTAGTACTTATTGGGGGACGATACCAGAAGGTTCTAAGCAAGAACAATTTCGTGAAATTTATTATCAAGCTTTTTAAACAATTAATTTTATACATTTCGTAACATAATTTGTAGGATTCAAGTTTGCCAAGCGAATCGGACCCGGATTTAGAGAAGAGGACATTGAGCCCGAGGATATGAAACTGAGAGCTGGTTTTTTGTTTCGAAATTGTTTTGTAAAAGCCCTTGGGAATTGCACAAAGGTAACAGCAGAGACATTATCCAGCACTCTGGTTTATACGCCATCAGGTTATATGCTTTAAAAGCCAACTAATCTATATTGGAACCAATTTATATTGAAATCAATAAATTACACAGTCCATATATTATATGCTTGTAGATATGGGATCGGCCAAAATTTTGCCACCTCCAAAGATGCAGCAGAAGACAGATTGCACACGGATTGAAAAGGGACTTCAAGTGGTTTTCATGGTGGATGCGTCATTACCAAAAGGCTCAAAATGGCCCACAATTCAACAAGAAATGTCAAGAGAAGTTGCTACCATACTTAAGCAGCAACGATCCCCAACTGAGTTTGCTTTGGTGGCATACTACACTTGGAAGGCTTCAAGTCAGTGCTTCAGCATTCTACATCCCTTTACCACAGACCCAGCTGAAATGCTGGAGAAAATCGAAAGTCTTCCTGGAGAACAATCGGATGACTTGAAAAATTCCATGTGCAGTGTGACTATTGCCCTATTCATGACTCTCACAGATGTGAATCTTGCCTGGAGCAATGACCGCCAAAAAATCATAATTTTGTTTCCAGTCAGACTCCCTCGTACCGATATGAAGACAGCGTATGGAGCTGGTGATCAATCAACCATTGTCATGGATGACAGAATACCTAACTGTAATAATTCAAAACTACCAAGTGCTGAATTGCTGGAAAAAGCAGTGACTAACAGTAACGTGTACGTTATCTTGGCAACGTTTTTACCAGCGGAGATGGAAGAGTCTGTTGGTCAGGCATACAGTGCTAATGAATCTTCTGCATTTCATTTATTATCGAGTGACATTGCTTGTGCTCAGTATTTTAGTACTCGAAATTCCATTACTGGTAAGAAACCACATGTGAAAGCTTAAAATAACTCTTTTTAACGTAAGATTTGAATATTAAAAAAAAAAATCTGCAGCATTTCCAAAGATGTGGGAGGCGCAGCGACAGCCCAGTCGCGTAACATTTAAGTTATCGGTGGGCTCTGGGTTCATGGAGGGAGATATTAACCCCGAGGATCTCAAGAGAAGAGCTGATTTCCTAATTTTAAACTGTATTAAAAAGAAATTTGATGCTTGTGGATTGGCATCAAAAATGGCTGCATCGGCAGGTATGTACTTAATACTCCACGTTTTTGCGTTAGGATGACAACCGTCTATTTTGCACAGGAAAAATATGTAAATAAATGTACATTTGTATAGTGACATTGCGAGAGATCTCTGTTAATATTCCAAACCTACCACCATTTCGAGTGCCCCTTGCTTCTCGTAATGCATAATATATACATACCTACATACATTTTACCATTTTGATTTTGAAAAACTTGGTTGATTTTTGTAATATTATGTACTATTTGGTGGTGCAGAGGCTCATCCCAAACGTGCTGCCAAAATACCCTTTACAATAAGAACAACAGCAAAGGGGGACGTCTGCAGTTTGAATGATAATGAACTCCCAAAGTTACAAGTACTTTTCCTTGTGGATGCCTCTATCAAGCGAGGATCTGACTGGGCTACTATTTCACACGAAATGACAAAAAAGTTATCATCGCTAATTAATATGAAGGCCCTACCTTCTGTGGAATTTGCATTGGCAGC
This sequence comes from Zhuqinia jingwanae, assembly GCA_027744095.1. NCBI lineage: Eukaryota > Metazoa > Arthropoda > Collembola > Entomobryomorpha > Paronellidae > Zhuqinia > Zhuqinia jingwanae. Next base: position 21,834 of record JAHZNC010000781.1, on the reverse strand, counting down.
TTATTACAACGCTGCAGAGTATACCCTGAAAAAGACCAATCTAATCAAATAAAAAATTAGACAAAAGTTTATATATTTTCTTTACAAAAAAATATTTTCCACAGGAGCAACTGCTACACTCTTCTCCAGCCATTTACAAATGACCTTAATACAATGCTGATTAAGATGGAAGAATTAGAATTAACTGGTGGAAATGTTAACATATCCGCTGAAGAATGCAGTCTCACTATGGCTATCTTATTAGCTACCAAAGATAATCAACTTGCTTGGAATAACGATCTTATCACTGTCAACACAATGGCAACTCGAAAATTTATTGTAGCTTATCCAATTCGGGTGTCAAATACCAAGTCATCGTTTGGCAAGCGTGATTCCATTGGGGATGGGTCGGATACTTGTGAAAATTCAAATTCTCCAAGTGCACAAGTTTTGAGACGAGTGGTGTATGAAAATGACATTGTTGTGATGTTGGGGACATATTTACTTGAGGGGAAGGAGGAGCAGATTGGGAAATTTTACAGCTCAGATAAAACATCACCCTTTCATTTGTTTACGGAGGAGACTATTTGCTCCATGTATTTTAGTGTTGAAAATTCAGTTAAAGGTATGCTTAAAAAAAGATAATTTCTAAATACATAACATAGTAATACAAACAAAGATGGAGATTTTTATCTCATTGTTCTCAGCCCCGGAAACCTTTTGGAAATCCGATCAAAAATCTACATCTGGAACTAATGGTATGATTTACTAAAAAGACAAAAGTTTATTAAGCTTTATTGTTTGTTTATTAAGGTTTCAATATTCAATATTGCATTTAAAATACTTATTACATCTTAATGTGACTATTAAAAACACTAAATTTGTAGACTTCAGCTTCACAACGGAAATCGGGAAAGGGTTTAAGGAGAGCGACATAAGACCTGATGACATCCAAGCCAGAGCTCACGTATTTTTCAAAAAATGTTTCATTCCAGAGCTTACTGCATGTGATTGGGAAGATCCACCAGCTTACAATACACTTGGACTATGAAGATTAAAACTAAATTACGAATATTGCATGTTACAAAAGTTGCATTTTGACAGAAATTATCACATCACCCCAACACCTTACTGTACGTTACTTATTAACTCTCAATCATACATAATATGTACCTAATACCTACTCCATAATACAATATCTTTAAATGACACTTCTGCTACATAGATAATATACGCTTTGTAGCCAACTCTTAAAAGTATATTTGCAAAGTTTTACATATATTTCAAAATTATTTTATTTCTATATACTATTTAAAAGTACGTTACTAAAGTGCAGCCACAGACAACACAAAAAATTCGTTAAGTGCTGAAATTAACTACTCCACGGTTTCCGTAGTGGTACACCAAACAGCGGAAGCTACCGCAGGTTCATCCCAATCACCTCACGATCCCCGATCAAAATCATATAAATTTAAATATACCTAGGTAAATAGCAGTGCACTTAAAAACGAAAAGTATACTGTGGGTGCTAAGACCACAGCTACTCCAATGATTTATTTCCTCATTGTTGACGTACGTAAATTAAACTTTATGAATTTTCTGAAATTACTATCTTTGATGTGGCGTTGAGGGACCTGAATTTCTGGAAGTGTTCCCAACAAAATCCCAGTAAACCTAAGAGGCAGCATGTAATCCAAATCAGAAAAATGAAGGAAAACTTTTCAAGATCTATTTTATCATATTTGCCTGAAACTACAACCGGGGTTACCCCTGTAGTCTCTCGCATATCGTATTTTTTATTCAGTTTATACGCCCATCTTGACCACATGTCCCATTGATCTCGAAATCCAAAGTCTCGAAATCTTTCCAAGCTTTCCAATAACCAGTCCCTATTTACCGTATGAAAATCCCAAAATAAAGGAAGATTCACAATTATATCAGGAACTGGATAACATGTGTGATCGGATTTACCAGTCACATTTCTGATGCTCAGTTCCATTCCTCGTATTGTTATTTTTATATTGGTGCTACCAGCCATAACGGCGAACGTGTTCATCAGATGAGCAGGATTGTGACCGGATTCATCGGGTATATGTTCATTTACAAAGAAAAAACAATCTCGAACCTTATCCGGGGGAATACCACGTTTTTGCAGATCCTTCCCAAACCAAATCTCAGGTACAAGATATTCAGTTTTTGTGTATGCAAGAATTTTATAACCTGCATCCAATACATTTCGGATTGATTCATAAATTTTTGGTGGAGCAGGTGCAACCACAAGACTGACCAAAACATTTGCGTACACATTTGTCAATATCAGTCCCAGAAATATTACGCCAAAGATGGTGAATCTCCTGCCATTTCTAACTGCTTCAGGGGACGACTGACCAAGAAAAATGGAGTATATTCTGAAGATGGAGTCATTAAATGGCAGTTTGCTGTCAGGCTTCTTGTTACCATAGACTCCTGAGGCGAGCACTAAAATACAAGCAATTACTATCCAAACTTCTGTTGAAACTTGTGATGTCCAAATGAGTACCGATGAGCGCAAGGAATACGCCTTTTTGTTTCTTCGACAGTAAACAAGCTGCTCTGGGTAATACCGCAAGAAATACAAACTTTTTGGTATAATGGACTCGTTATCCGCACGCCCTAACTCTGATGACATCTTGTCCAGGACAAAGTCTTGACTCTCTGTTTTCCCCGCTAAAGTCAACTCTGTGTTGTTTTGCTTATTTAGCATGTTGATGGTGACATTATGCACCTGAGCAAGTGTAATATACGACATAATGTCACTTGTGCAAAAGTACATGTGTGGAGATTTAAATAAAAGTCTGGAGCAGGCATTACGATCCCTTCCGTAAAAGTGTGGGTCAAAATATAACGGATATGATGGGTAAACAAGTGCGTCAATTTTCATTCCATTTCCTTGACGGAAATTTGATCGATGTACTTTTCTTGGGTTTTTTAAAGTTTCCTTCAAACGCTTCGTACTTATTAACACATCCTCATGCAAACTGAATGCAATAAGGTTATTTCCATGATGATTTAAGACGAGCTTCAATGAAGGTGAATGAGCTAAATATTTCGAAAAATGGTTCGAAGAGTAGTCAACGGTGTAGTTTGTGTTGTCCAGGAAAATGAATAAGGTTGATACTATACATCGACCAGTAGGGTATATGGAAATGCTTATGGAACTCATTGTGGTAGTTGTTGGTTAACACATCAACACTTGATAATATAATGTGGAATGGCTGCGTAAATCTATAGTACACAAGGTAGTTATTATTATTGGTTCCAACTAGGCAGGTACGTGGTTGTTGCAACTTACAATATATATTTGTTCTTATAACTGAAAATTTTTCCAATGAAGTGATCAATTTGTCTAAATAGGTAGAATTTTTCGGCCAATAAATAACAATATCGTAAGAAACTGTGTTTTTATTTAGCAGGATTTCAGTAACGATGGAAGTGAAACCATGGGTTGCGCCGTAAGCTAATAATTTTGGTAACATAATGGAAACTAACAAGGGCCAGAGAACTCTGGAAAACGGCATTGATGTGTCCACGTAAAAATGAAGTTGGCAAGCAGAATTTTATTCCGAAGAACTTGACTCTTCAGTCTTACTGCTTAGTACCTAAATGGCCGTTTGGAATATTCAAATTTTAGCCATAACTATCCCATTCTACCTAATACAGATAATGCGACTAGAAAATTAAGAATTAATACTTTTTGCAGATCCGATCACTTGCATTTCTTTATCAAAATCTAATATCTCATAATAATAACTTCTTTTCTATTGTTACCAACTTATAGCATATTATTCCACTACACTTTTTAATGATTTACTAGCCGTGACCCAATTTTGTAAGGCTTTTGTGATTTGCGCTGCTTGTAAGGCCACCACCGGCTAAAATCCGGTTCCCGTATATCCGAATTAGACTCAAAATGCTTAGCATTGTCATTGTCGCTTTCATTGATGAGAACACGAGGGCGACAATTTAGTTTTTGGCATGTAGAATTGAAAAAAAAAATACATTTAGTTTCTTCTATTTATGCGAGGAGGTCAACCTCAAAAATAATATGTTCAGTGTTCTATGCACAAACACATTCATTTTTTATGCATACTATTGTGTACGAAATAATAATAGGTATGCACAATAATGATGTACTGGGAATGGTATGGCTGAACATTAAATCCCCAATTTTTATAACTGCAAATAGACTCATAATCATAATTACATACCTAAGGGATAAGTGAACCAGTGGACTATTAAATACCTAATACCTCCTAACAAAATCCAATCTAGCAATCATCCAATTTAGTTGAGCTACCAGGGTAATGCGGTGCAAGTTTTTAAAAGTGCGACAACATGCCAACTCTTATTCGCTGAAGGGATATGTACGATTAAATGAAATATTTAATGAGCATGATGATTGATAGTTTAACTGCTGAACGTTCTATCAAAATACAACGACTGTGAATGAACAAAGACATGTATATTGTCAAGTAACCGTATGGATTTCATGGTTGTGACTTTTTAATTGAACTGCATTAAAATTTATACAGACAGTAAGATAACAATATAAAAGTATAACCTTGTACAAACAAAATTAAAATAAATATAAGATTTACATTTATCTCGAGACTTATTTGTCATTTGAAAAGTCCAGTTTGTAACACGTCCAAAAATGGTTTTTTTTAAGGCTCAGGTGTACAGAAACGCTGTGCAAAGTTCCACTGCATCTTCAGCATTGGTAGAGAAGAGAGCTTTGTATTCATCCATAGCGGTCAGCTCATCGCGTTTTCTAATATACACATATAATACCTTATTATAGTAACTACAAATATTTTATCGATTGCATAATTCTTTAATCCAATATTTAACAAACTTACGACTTCAAAATAAACAAAGATTTGTCCTTCAAAGCATTCATATTCGTATTCCGCTTTGCGTAAAAAAATAGACGAAACGCAGAGCTCACGGAGATGGATGGCATTTCCAGTAGGATACCGGTAGCGACTATTTCAAGAGTAGCGATGGAATATTTTTTTGCTACTTGAAGCAACTCGAACGCAACATCACAGTTGTCTTTAGCCTTATCCAATCCTCCGAAGTAGGCATAGTCCAGGAATGCCTCAACTCCAACTTCGCTGATATCATGCATGATAAGATTGTGGTCGGCATCTAATCCTTTCTCAATGATGTTGTCAAGCTCCTCGCTCTGAACTAAAAAATAAAAATTAAGATCACAGATTGAAAATTTTGTTACAAACATGATTACGAAATGAATTGTAAAATTACCAGCTAGAAAGGCCTTGTGACAGGGAATTTCCACTCCGTTTTGAGCGACCACTTTCATATCCTTTCCCAGAGGACGGGCACGAATTTTCTTGATCATTGCAAAGGAATGGCACGTAATTCCAGTCCCAATAGTCAAGCCTTCTGGTACAGTTGCGCTCAAAATAATAGATACTTGAGCACCAAACTTGAGTGAAGCTTCCCGGTGACCCGCCAACCATAAGTGACGCCATATTACAGGAAATCCTTGAATGACGTGTTTGAAGGTCACAACTCCATCAGTTCCAATACAAGCGGTCATGTAATCTGCAGTCCGAAAACGATTAGTGTTATATACATATATAATACATATGAACATCAAAATCAAATCGTGAAAATATTTACAACCTAGGCTCAGAACACAATAACACAGAATAAATAAAGTGGTGAAGAGCTTGACGGAAGATTTTTTTGTCTCAAGCTTTCGAAATTCATTCAAGTTCTTCATCAGGAGCACCCAATGACAAGTATTGCAAACATTTTGATGCGACTGAACTGAATGAAAGCTTACCAGTTGCGATCACTTGGTCCTCTCCCTCTCCACCTTTCAGGCTCGCCGTATGATTTAGCTTGGAGAGCACCACCTTTAACGTCAAGTCTTCACCAAACAAGCCTACCAAACCCCGAAAAAAGTCTGCTTTCAGCTGAATCCCTAGTCCAGATAGATTGGAACCCACATNCTGCCAATTTCCTGACAAGACAAAAAAGCGTTAAAAAATGCAATAATTTTTTGTTCTGCCAATCCATTATATTTAATTATTACTTTAAGGCAGGATCCGATGATGATCGACGCTCCGAAGCAAAGAAAGCCTTCAGTTGTGTGCACAAGTTGGTAGTAGTAGCACAAACTTGATTTCCGCCTTCCACATCTTGCCCCTCCGTAAATGGGCTAATTTCCAGGGCTCCAATGTCTCGTTCAAACTCACCCCTTTGCCTTTGCTCGTCACTACCAGTTACTCGATCATCTTGAACAAAAAACTGGACTGGCTCCATATTTAACAAATACGAAAACTCTACCATAATGATAATATTTTATTTATTATCCCTAATTTAAATGAATTATTTCAATTATTATTATTATTATTGTAAATAATGTAACAAATTTCTGTTTGTCAACAAAAGAAAGAAATTCGTAAATACAAAAATGTACGACGATAAACAAGAAATAAACAGCACCATGAAAAGCGCAAAAACAGCAATAACAGAAGCACACATTTGCATTCGCAGTAGTCAAGCAATCAAAGTTCAATTTGGAATGGGGGCAAAGTGAGACTGAAGGTGTTGTGGTGAATCCATATATATTCAATATAGACATGGCATAAGCATCATATCATCAACGTTCTTTCTTTGTTCAATGTTGACAATTGAAAAAGTTTAAAATGTTGATTTACGACAGATCAACAAAGACATGAGCTTTTATATGCATTGTGAGATTTTTGTTTGTTGATCGATGAAAAACAAACAATCATAATATTCTGGATGATATTTTCACTTGGAATTGCGGTCAATATGTACCATGTACAAGATTAGCGTGTAAGTTTTTATGCCTGCAGGGCAATAAGCATTAAATTCGTGAAAAATGCATGGTCAATATGGTTGGATGGATAACGTAACGAGATGAAAGTTTCATAAAAGTTGTGTTGTTTTTATTTTAAGGTTTTCATAAAGTGAACATTTAAAGTGATTATGGCTTTAAAATAGGTAAATGTTTGATATGATAGTACCCTAATTATTATTAAACTAAATAATATTTTTAACACCATTAAAACGTAGTTATGAAGCAGCAATATTAATAGGTTTTAATGAAGTAATTGCAAAAAAAAAATCTAAAAATGTTGTTCGTAAAAATAAAATAAAGTTTTTTATTACTAAAAAGCAGAGCGAATTGCTTTTACTGTTGCCGACAACAAGATGCATACGTACACATAAAAAAAAAAAATCTAAAAATGTTGTTCGTAAAAATAAAATAAAGTTTTTTATTACTAAAAAGCAGAGCGAATTGCTTTTACTGTTGCCGACAACAAGATGCATACGTACACACGTATCCTGTACCATTTTTGATTTTTTAAAAGGTGACACTATTATATTAATATTATTAATCATACAACGTAAGTAGAAGGAATTCACGTAAAACCTGACAAGTTTCGACGTAACCAAATATAGATGCATAAAATCCATATACAATAAATACAACAACAAAGTATTTTCCCCCTTTTCTGTTTGAAATCAGCAAATTTTTTTTGTAAGAATAAGCATTAAGCTATTCAATTCAGCATCATCGCACCCGTGAAGCATGAGCATTTTGCGCTATAAGATGTGCAACGTATTTTTTGTGCCACCACAGCAATACATGGTGTAATAATCGCAAAGCGTAATCTATACACAGAAGCATTTTGATGCTACATTTTTTTTTACTATCACAACATCAACTGCTGCCATTGTCAGAGTCGGCACGACAGTGAAGTCATAATATTCTTCTTCGCCTTCTTCTTAAATCATTCATATAATCAGCATCGCACGACCTGCTTATTAAGTAGCATAGGTAAGCAACTGCATGGGTTTGTAGCTTCTGCTTTTCTGTCTGTCTTTGAAGATTGTAGTCATAACTTTGTTTTTGAAATGCATTGTCAGATTTTCATGGCAACATTTAGGTATGATTTGGACATGTCGTCGTGTCAATCAGTTCATCAGGCAGTAGTATTAGTGCAGTATATGCGTATGATGGCAGGTTTCGTAGCGTATTTTTCAATAACGTCTTTACTTGCTCGCGCTCTCTGGTTGCTGGTTGCGTTGTTTTTTGTTAACAGTCATTTTACTTTTTAAAAATGAATAGCTGCACATTATTGCATTATATGTACATGCATTACTGAACACACATAGACCATGCACTTCGTTCTGACTTGAACAACCTGCCAACAAGGTTTTCTAGTCATTCTCAAAGTAGTGGACGGATGCATCAGTCAAAGATGCCAAGTTCTTGTGAGTTGTGTTGAAATGTGGGGGTGAGTTTCAGTGAGTGCAATGACGTGCATACATTATATTACATTTTTTTTTAATTGTTTTATTTCGACTAAATGAAAATGTAAAAAAAACCGTAGTAAAAACGTAGTTTCATGAAAAGAGCATTTCGTCTCATGTTGCCCCTGTCATCCCGACAGCCAGAATAAAAGACACGTGTGTACTTCCATTTCCACGAAACACTTCAGGATAGCTTATCATTATGGTAGTGACAGACGGCTTGAGTGTAGGTGGTGGAAGTGGGAATGAAGAGGGTGGCAGTGGAAGTCGGAGTGGCCATGATAACAGCTCCTTGGCTGCTGTTGATTGTGCAAATTGGAAAATTAGTTCGAGTACTCAAAATAAGACTCCTGTTGTTAAGAAAAAATGCCAAAAGTCAAACAAAGTTTCAGCAGCATTATCTGCATTGATAAGCCGATACTGTTGCAGCCTATCCCTCGTTTTGTTTTTATCCCTACAAACTGTAGGAAGTGCAACAGGAGCAGATGCAGCCAAGTCAGCAGAAATACAGGGAAAACGAGAGGATTTATTTTCATCAACTTCCAAGCTCGAAGATCTGGTGGAGCATGAGCTCCAAATTGTTGAGTTGCTGGATACATTTGTCGAGTACACCATTAGCAGAACGAACATTATTAAATCGTGAGTGCATGAAGGAGGGCTATAAAAAATATGATTTTGTTGGTTATCTTTAGAACTAAAATTGATACACATGCTCAAAAAAATATTTCAAAATGTATGTCATGTCATTTCACAAAGAATGCCACCCTGCTTTAGCGATAGCTGCCAACAGGAAAAATATTGTCATTTTGATATTTTGTCACACATCAGTCACAACTGTGGACTCTAAATTACACATACCTCGTATATTTTTGTATATTTAGTTACAATTCATTGTTGACATAATATACTTGCTTATTTAAACAAAAAATTTGCCTACTGTTGTTTTAGCTACGCTGAAAATCTTACAATTTGGATTTTATTGACGTGGTCCAACCGAATCATTTTTCTTTTGAACAATTGGTTTCAATTAAGCTTTATATTGTCCCGCATCCGCATCCCTATTGAGAGAGATTGAGTAGACTAGTGTCGGTTTAATTGCTACTACTCAAGATATCTGAGTTTAAAAACAGCGAATCATTAGCTCTGTTCCAATAGCTATTTGCTAATAGCTAATAGCTTTTTGTTTTATAAATTAAATACCTGAGCCTTTAGTTCTCATTTACTTTTATTATCCAACCAGGTCCAAAACAATGGTGAAGGTGTGCAGACGATTGATTTATTTTTATTGTGTACTAGTAGGATTGTACCAACAACAACAGTAGCGGATTGGGCAAAAAAGACACATCTATTGCACTGATGTATAATGATATTAATGATGATTATATTTTTTCAAAATAAAAACAGAAAGTGTAGCGTAGCAAAAAAAAACGTCAATGTGTGCTTACTACCAGCAGTAGTAACATGACTGACCTAATTTTTTTGCAAGCTTTTGACTATATCAGCAGCATCTTCTTCATCCCTATTTATTTAGTACATTGAATTTATATACATAAATAACACAATAGCGCATCATCTTCCTCGACTGCTTGTTACGCAATAACCACGTGTACAATAAAAAAAAAATACAACAACACAAGCATAGAAATCTTTATATCTCTAAAGATTATAGAGAAACAGAAAAAAAAATCAAATGAATTTATTTATTTATTTTTGTGCTGCACAGCTACATAAAATCGCAGAAACAATTCCTTTTGAGTGGCAGTGAAGGTGGTAACTCAAAGGAAATTGTAGATCATCCCGTAAATGCGTATCTTCTCGTTCGACGGCTAACTGCAGATTGGGAGGATGTCCAGATGTCCCTACATGCCATTTCTAATTACAGCACAGGTAAAAAAAAATCCCATTATATCTTTTTTTTTATCTAATAAGCTTTTCTATTCAAAATAGTGAAGGGCTAAAAAAATAGAAACTTGAAAGTCTTTTGAAATCACTCAGTACGTTGCAGAAATTCAATTTAAAAAGTTTACAAAATTATATAAACCGTACAAAGTACTACTGACTGTGCGTTGTGGATGCTTGTGTGTGTTTACAGCTCATATCACACCCACAAACATTATTTTGTAAAAAAAAAATAAAGTCAGCTTTGGATGCACTTTTTGTTAACTGAAATTATTTTACAAGTCAAAAGTTTTGGTAGTTGTTAGTTGTTAAGGATATTTTATGTTTATGTTTTTGAATATGCATAAGCTTCAGATTCATTTTTCGGTATATTTATCACTTTATGATGAGGAGTGTGTAGAGCATTATTTACAGTGTACTAAAGATAGTGCCATGCAATAAGTAAGAAACAAAACCATCATGCAAAGAGTAGAAAAGCTTAAAGTGAAAGAAAGAGAACTCATCTCAAAATAATCAATTTCAGGTTGTTGTTAAGAAATGAATAATACATTATTATTGTAAATTGGAATGGGGATGGATACGAACAATACTTAAGTTGCGATTTGAGATGCAAAAGTTGGTTGAATGACATAGGCATTATCTAGACTGCGGTGTACGGTTTTAACCGTTTATTTGTGTAGTAACAGTGGTTGCAAATATTTCAAACCTTTTTTCAGGTGACACTAGTTGTAGCAAAAAGGTGCAATATAAAAAATATTGGATTGCACATAATATTTGGCGAGACGAGCACAAAATTTAGGTAAATAGGTAAATATGCGGTTACTATGACAACATTGACTACAGAGACAATGTTCATTGCTGTTTTTTAAAACTAATAATAATGAAAAATTGTGGTGGGATCACGAATTTTTTTTTGTGCGATGGTGGTGGTAATTATCGGCGGTAGTGTTGTTTGGGTACAAAGACTTTTTTATCAATGCAAAATAATAAAAATGGCTTTTGTATATTTAGCAATAATTAAGTAGTCACTTTTTAGTAAAACAGCATGTCGCTATGCAGTTTTTAGTGCAGTGTCAACAACCTCGCAAAGATTTTGCACACAGAATTTTCCTATTCAAAAATTCAAACATGGAAGGCGTTTCAAAAACCTTTTTGGGCATTTTGAAAAGATTGTTTCCCAACAACAGCATTTATTAAATTTGATGTGTCTCAACTCTGAAAAAAAACTAATGTAAACTTAAATCTTCAATGGTTTCAAAAAGAGATGCAAGGACAAGGTAACTGGGTATTATTAACTCAACGCAGTCAACAGAAGCAAAAAAAAATTAAATTGAGTTTATGACTCAAAGAGACATGGCCGACTTGCCATGACAGATGCGAATACGGCTACTAACAAGAAGGATTACAATTTTCAGGGTCCTCAATGGACAACTGTAAAGTTTACACACTTAAATGCGTATTTTTCACGCGTAAAGTTGAATGATGACCAGTGACCACCAAATCCCCAAATGCTCAACCGGGGTGGAAGATATGTTTGGATACGAAAATAAGATGGCACGCTTGTTTACATTCTGTAAAGATATAATGTATGGTTCAAAGCGTAGATAATACGATGTTCTTGCTACCGGGTTTCCTTGTTAGTACTTTTTTTTTTGAAAGAATGATTTATTATTTCGAATTAGGTGATGATGACTATGAGATTTTCAATCTTTTTTTTTTGTTTGTATTGTGTGAAGAAGATGACCAGTTTGTTGATTTCTTAGCCCTCCGTTATGTAGCTTATATAGCCGTGTAGTCTACCAATCAAACCATGATGAATCATGATGAGTCATGAAGCTAATGTGCAGATCGTATGTTATTTCATTTTTTGGTACTTTTTTGTGTTCACTACACAAGTGCATATATTTTTTCCTTGAAGGAGCCATGTTATTTGACACATGTGATAATATAAATACCTTTGTTGTACGGAAATGATGAGCATATGTATATGCATATAAATATGTACATTAAAAATTCAAAATAGAAAAACTGAACATATGTAGGTAATTAGCATTCATCTGTATAAAGCAAGCAAAATATTCAAGTTTGAATTAAACTGAACTGTATGCGCGTTAAGGACGCATGATTGTGCAATCTTTTGGAGAGTAGTAGTAATCAGAGTATAATTGTGATTAAAAGGAGTTCATCAGCGATCATTCGAGTTGTTCAGCAGCTTCTCTCTCTGCTCAAATGGACCATTCGGTGGAAAAAAAAACCATTAAAATATTATACTTTTATACTACGTTAAAATTTGTTGTTGCAAGAGCACATCTGTCGGCAGTCCAATGACTAAATGACTTTGGCTAATATGGGACCCATATTAGGGGTACACTAATAGTACATAATGTAGGTGATTGTTTATTTTATTCATCATTGTTAATGTCGTTATCAATGATCATATGCATTTTAATAACTCGTCATTGGCAAAACGAAACGCCATGGCGTAATTAACGGTAAGCGATGTAACTATCAACAGTTTACCCGAATTTACTTTAAAGAAGTTTTAAAAATCTGTCGGCCATTTCTTATTTTTAAATGCAATGTCATCATATTGTAAAATTGCAAAAATTCTCGTCTTCATTTTGATTGTCATCATCAGTCTACAGCTAAACGATGACAGGCTACTCTCATTCAGATAAAAATTAATGGTTCAAAACTCTGGGTTAGTTACAGGTAAACTCATGTGTTACAGATGACAACAAAACTTGCAACAATGTGTAAACCTTGAAAATTAAACTTGTATACGGCCATCTATTATGTGCAGGAGAATTTTTACTTGGCTGTCGGCTGCACTTAATACATTACATACTGCAACTGACCATGGCGAGGAGCCTATAATTCTCTGTTAGACAACAGTGTTGTAATTGGCAACAAATTTAAATGTCATTATCTTTTTCAATCCCAATTACAAACACAATCATAATTAGCACATTGCTGTTTTAAAATAAGCCTCGTGTGCCGATCATCATCATCATCATCATCACGTAGATATCCTCCGACTGCAAAATGTTTTGCAAACAAAAACTCGTGTATGATGATAAATAAAAGACCAACAGAAACGTGAATGAATGAGAGAGTTAAGATGAATGAAAGTGAAGGGACAATTTAAAATAAAACATATGCACACCATTTCAATGGGCCGTTGCTTTTGTTACTATTACAACAATTCGCAAGTCTAGAATTATTATAGGCTGCCTCTCTGAAGAACACTATTTTTGTAGGGTATTTATGTAGTAGGATAAGAAGATGAGTAACAAGTTCCCTTTTTAGAGTGGTAGCCAACAAGTGACAGAATAAAATGAAAACGAAATTTGCAAAACGATGAACGATCACGATGATATGATGCCTTACCATTTTTATGACGTCAGGTACATTTTAGCATCCTTTAAATTGCCTGCAACTTGACAACAAAATTGGTTTGCAGAAGAAAATCAAGGGGAAAAACATTACATGATTTTATTACTCCTTCTTCGTCTTCAAAAAACAGAAACAATCTCTTTTTCCATCTTTGTTCTTTAGTATTGCCATTTGCCATGATAGGAGGATGACACCGTGTCTTACCTGTTGCAGTTATTGCAATTCGTTATTATTATTTTTAAAGCCATTTTCTATGAACTTTTTGTTACAGCATAACAAAACCTAAATACCATGGGTTGTATGTTTATTGTAGGTGTAGGGCTTGAGTTCTGATGCTTTTGTTTTTAAATAGCATTTTCACGAATAATAAATTAGACCCACACATTAATATTACGTGAGTACCTAAACATAGTACGTAGGTATAACAGTATTTTTTTAAAAGAAAATTAGCCAAACAAAACATTATCATTATCATTAGCCAACTGCAATGAGTTAAGCAAGCAAACAGCAGCCACTATAACGCGACGTCATCAGGAAAAAGGAAGGAAGACATGAAACAAATAGTTATAGCTTTAAAAGGCCACGCTCATTTATAAATTACCATCAAAGAATATGTGATCAGCTCATCATCATCATTCAGTCTTCACAGTCTCTATATACCACCAAAATTAATTATATGTGAAAAACATGAGCCTGAATATTTTTGTACACGTGAATTGAATTAAATTCCTTTTGTTCACATAAAAACGTATTTTTAAATAAAATAACGGCAAGGAAATTAAAAAAGACACTACTTTGCCTACGTTGTTCTTTAGAGAGATTGTAGTAAATATTAGTGACATTACACAAAGACTTTATTCTTTAATCCTTATCATCTCAACAATCATCTCATCATCATTTATGATCATCATATCCATGAGCAAAGTAGTACATAGTATACACACATGTTGGGAAAAATGGTGTACGCACCATAATGCTTTTTTATGCCCATTATACTTTTACAGTTTTGAATTGACACACAATAGAATAAAAGGAAAATATATCGCAATTCAATTCATCATCATTGCAATTTTTTTTGAACATGTTTCAAAATACCAGTGTCTATCTGAATACTTTTATATATTTTTTTTACAAAAAATATAATGGTATGCATTTTTCATCCCAAAATGAACACACTTTTGATCAAATTAACAATGCATGTTATTTTACATCTTTTAAAATATATAAATTTTTCGTTTGTATTGTATTGAGAGGACTTTGTGGGCCGACGGCCCACCCATTTACTTGGAAAGCTATGTTTACATTTTACATGTACTGTTTACTGTACTCTTTATATTATTGTACCTTCATGAACCTATATTTTTTTACATCCTCCAAGGGTTTATTTTCTTTGTGAATTACTATTACTACATTGCGCTAAGGACAGATGGAAGTGTGAACAATTACTGAATGAATAATAAAAATGATTTTTTGTGCCAATTTTAAAACGCAATATAAAAGTGCACTTCCGCGCTTGAAAAGTATGCAAGCAGCAAGTGTGTATTATTATTTTTGCTAATTTTTATTGAAGGGTTACATGCTGTAGTTTTTTTGTAGATAGTTTTAGTAAAGTAATGGTAAAAACCGTAAAGAGGGTAATAAGAAATTGCAGCAAGTGTCACAATCGCAATAATACACACAAGTATAAAAAAGAGGATAATTTTTCCATTGCACTGATTTTAATTTTTGTTAAGGTAACAAAGAACAAACACACGTCATATATGTATGCATATAGGTAGCATGTTATATATATGTAAGCGTGACTGATGAACCGTACCGAATTTCTCAAAATTGTCTCTTGTCTGTCTAATTTTTTTTTACTAGAATAATAACAAGTTTGACAAAAGATGACAAATGATGATATCTAAAACATGTATCATAATATCTTGTAAAGTGGCACACAACACATTTTTTATAAATGTACCTTCTCGTTGCGCTGATGTGTCAACCGTGAAATCGCATTTAAAATCCTTTAATAAAAACGTAGGTTAGTAGTATTAAATTGGGGAATGATTTATTTTTGCAAGGTATGTTATATATTGTGATTGTGAAAGAGTGTACGCAGAGGTAGCGCAAGTGCTGCGGAGTGTATTGAAAGTTGGGATTCTCTCACCTCATATTAATACCAATACATGAACACGCGGTCATTATTACGCAACTCAACGCAATAAGGATGAAAAAAATAAGCCATGATGGCGGTCCGTGAAGTGAAAAATTTATTTATTCATAAAATATTATTTTTTCATTCTGATATTCATTATTATCCTTGTTATAACTTTATGATAATATAATAATAAAGCGGTTAGACGTGTCGTAAAAATACGTAGTGATGATGGGATGGATTTGGTTTGAGCCAAAATGTCGCTTTTTTATACTACTGTACAGCTTTCTACTGATTTTGGTTACCTTTGTTGAAAATCATTAGGCTTCTACTAGGCTATGAGTCTATATTGCCTATAGCAAATTTGAAGTGTTTTGTTGCATCTGTTTTGAAGTTATCGTGGTTACAAAAAGATATACATAAAAATATACCTTATACCTTTACTTGTGCATAATAATGAAGATGTACAAGCTACGCATAGTTGGTACAAGATGAAGATGCTTCAATATTATCATATCATGATAATGGTTGTTTTTGATTACACTTATAGGCAACAATCAAATCAAATCAACGATGCATGCTCGTCTGTTTAAAGAGTATGAAAAATGCAATATGATTTTTTATTCAAAATGAATAAAAGTAAAAGTATGTCACTTTTTTTGTATTCTGTGGACATCATTTGTTTTTATATATTATTATAATATATTATTTGAAGTGGTACTATATTACTGAGCGTATATGTACATATGTGCACTCCTCTTTATTAATTGAATTGAATAGGTATTTCTCCGTTTCGTTATGTTTAATGACAGTAGTAGATTGATGATGAGGGAGATGACGATGATGCATCCTTCACATCTTCATTTTATTTCAATCGATGTATGATGATATGATATATATGTAGTGGGTCGTGATTATGATTAAGATGACGGATGATGCATGACAGCTCATAAAGTTTAATTGCGTGTTTTAGCATTTTTACAAATTAAAATCATATAAGATTTGTTAAGATGATGAATGATGTTTGTAAAGTTCTAGATGCCACTTGATGGCTGTCATATTTTAACTGAGTTTCATTCTTTAAAATTTCTTATTTCTCTTTACTCTAATAATTCTGCTGAGGAAGGGATCGGGTATGTTGTTCAGATATAGTAACTGCATGCAATTTGTGTATTTGTATATATCTAGGTGTGCACAACTGGGTGGATGGCTTTCGCAAAGGTACAAACTTCCCACTTTTTGAGGATCTGAATGGTGCTGCACAAGCATTAGTTCGGCTTCAAGATACTTATCAATTGAGCATGCCAGCTTTGGCACAGGGATATGTGTCTCGCACCAACAATCATCATCAGCAGCAGCAAGAAAAACAACAACAAGAATCCTCGGATAGTAAGATGACAAATAAGATATCTTATGGTGAACAACCAAAAACACTTGATGGTTTGTAGTATCTTTTGTATTCATCTTCCGAATTTCGAAAAATAGCCCACCCTTCTTTATTTTTAGGTTTACGTAGTCCTAATCATTTAACCCCAAGAGATATGCTGTTTTTGGGGCGCCATGCATTGGTTAGTGAGTATTTTTTTAAACTTAAATAAATTCTACAATTCTAAAATACGTAGTTGCAAAGTGGCAGAGACTAATATAAAAATATATTGCAGACTCAGGGATTATACAACAGAGCGATTGACTGGCTTCAGCAAGCTGAATCCCACGCAAACATGGAGTCTAACTCAACAAGCCTCTTATCTGAAATCAGCCCTACCCTCCAACATGCTATCGAAGCTGTAAATATTATTTAATAATAATAATACTTCATACTAAACTTTTTCTTGATAAAGACAAAGTTTGAAGTTAGACAATGATTTTATCTTTTACAAAAAAAAAATTACAGCACGATGACGTTTTGGAACGACAAGGTCCACGCGGAGTCATGTGGAAAACGAATCCAGTTCCAATAAATCCGATTCTAGCGAACAGTGCCAAGTATAGCTTGAATACTAGCACAATTTTTAATCCAAAATTGTACCAGAGACAAACTGAGGAAGAGGAAGTGGAACACTTTTTGAGACTCTGTCGAGGAGAAAATCTTCGAGTAACCAATAATTTCAATGAGTAGTTATGCCATTAATTAATTTTTATTTCGTACAAAAAATATACTAAAATCGAGTTACCATTTTTTTGAAAAGCCGCCAGTTTTGACGGCCGCTCTCAAGTGTAGGCTGAAGAATACTGGAAGCCCATACCTGACCATTTCTCCATTGAAGGTTCGATATTAACTTTTAAAAATTAAAAATTTTAAAACAAATTTTAAAATAACGTTTCTGATTTTACTGAAGATTGAAGAAGGTAGTTTAGACCCGTACATAATTGTTGTTCATGACTTTATCACCCCAACACAAGCAGATGAAATAATTCAGGTTGGCAAACCAAAGGTAAGAAACCATTTAATTTCAATTTAATACTAAATTCACCACTAACCAACGTTTACTTTGGGTTGTGGGAAATAGTCTACTCGTTCCTTCCGCCGACAAAACGTACATACACAATAATAACAAACGTCTATCTGACGCTGGCCAAAATACTCTGCTCTCTGTAAAAACTTTTTTTAAATTTAATTTATTTTTAATCTAACGACCATTGTTTCTCCGGACCGTATTATTTATATACAGCTCCTCAGATCTCGTCATCGACATCACCAGGATGAAGTAATGGACGTCGTTAGTCACAAAAGAGTCAGTCAAAAGTTAGTCTTCGCATCAAAAAAAATAATAACCATCGACATATCTCTTTGAAAACTACTTTTATCTCCTTTTATAATTTCACCTTTCACATAAAATGGGGATCTTCTTTTTCGTAACTACTTCTCTTGTAAAACGCTAATTAATTATTGTTGATGTGTGACAGATCTTTCGTAGTTTTTTGTTTCGCTTAATGCTTTTTTCAATTAAATGGGAAATTTATCATGCATGAATGCACCTCAATACTTTAAATTTTGAAGTATTTTTGTTGTAGTTTATCAATCAATACTTAACTGTTGTTATAATTGTAATTGTGTTGTTTTTTATTTTGTATGAATATATTTATTATTTTATGCATTTATACCTATTTGCGTTTTGAATCTTTTGTATGTTGTATGTGTACGTGTGTAGCTGCAGTCGTCTATGACTCGCACAAAGAATGGGACCTTTGTAAAAAGCAGAGTTCGCACTAGTCAAACGTGAGTATATTTGGATTATTTTTTGTTTGTCTGATTAGGTAAATACAAAAGTGTATATTATTATCTACCTGTCTGTTGTTTCGTTCCCTCCCTTTAAAAGTGGCCAAACTTTGTTTTTAGTCCTTTAAAAAGTGTTTTTGTTTGTATCGTAGTAGCTTATTATAAAACATTTTTTTAGAAATCACTTTCACTCGGTTGTGTAAGAAATAGTGGGGGAGAGAGGGTTATTGTTTCTTGAAGTGTTAAAAAAATGTTAGAATGAATATTTGAGATGAAATGAAAAATTTGACGCAGCGCTTGGATCAAAGACTGGGAACATCCTCTAATGAGCAAAGTGACAAAAAGAGTGAATCTAGTCACCGGATTGAAAGCAGTTCAGCCTAAGGAAGCTGAAGACTATCAGGTATATGAATTATATGTCAAGCAAAACATTACATAGGTGCAATTGTTGCAGCTCTGCTCAATAACTTTTTTTTTGCGATGCAGATTGCCAACTATGGACTGGGAGGATTGTATGTGCCCCACACTGATCATCTGATGAATAACCCAGATAAAAGTATCTACACACCGTGGGAGCGATTTGTGGGAGATCGAGTGGCAACATTAATGATTTATGTGAGTATACAAATTTTCATTAGAGTATCGAGAAAAAATTCCGAAAAGCTTATCAGCACCAAGTTTTAATATTTGTGTGGGGATGTGCTACATGTAATGTATGTAGTTATCCGATGTAAACTCCGGAGGAGCCACAGTATTCACACGAGCTGGTGTTACACTTTGGCCAAGCAAGGGATCTGCAGCGTTTTGGTGGAATCTGGATAGATCCGGGATTGGAGATGATAACACTAGGCATGGCGCTTGTCCTGTGCTACATGGAAACAAGTGGGGTAAGTTGAGAGATATATACCCTGAAAGTTTATATTTATTTGCAATGTTTATATAATATCATCTAAATTTCAGTTTCAAATAAATGGATCCGCCTAAACGAGCAATTTGACACGGCACCTTGTGGACTTCACCCTCTTGATAAGCATAAAGGCACATAAGCACCTATTCAAATCCACAACAAAGTTGGATAACCCAGCATCTTGCAAAAACATTTCGTCTAAACAAAACTGTCTGTCAAATGTGTACCTAGTCGTTAATGCTGAAGAACTGAAAAGGGGACTGGATAAAACAATAATAATAATAATCATAATAATTGTTCTGGTAATAAATATTTAAAATAAAAGAAGATTTGAAGCGGTGTGGGTGTGGTTCCAGGTGGGCAATATATGTATATCTCAATCTCACACAATGACACAATAATTTGATTTCAATAATTTAATGTATGTTCCCTTTGTATGGACTGTAAAAATAATAATTTAATAAATAATACAATAAAGCAAAAGTTCTTAATTAAAATTACTAAAAGTATATTATGATTAACTACCGGAAACCATAAACTACAAAATTATTTATTTGTTATCGTTATAATTACCAGACTTATTATGATATAGGTACATAATAGATAATATCAAACTTTAATATCCAAAATTCAGCATCATGGTCATTTAGATGAAACCCAAAACCAACCCAAATAGTCAAATTTAATCACAAGTTTAGAAAAATGCATGAAAACTTGCACTGGCTACTAAGACTATTTTTTCAGGGACAAGCTTAATTACCTGCTACTTTAAAAAATAAATATTCAGTTTAAAGTAAAAATAGTATTTCATATTTGATTAAATTACATAGGAATATAAATCCAAAAACAAGCCGATAAACAATAACAATATTCCTACATTATTCCATGCTAGTACATAAGTTGGGAATTTAATAAAATTAGATAAGACGCGGTAACAAATAATTTAATTTTTATGTAGCATATAAAATACCATTCTACGTATTAAAGGTATACAGTATACATGCATACAGTGATTTTAAATAGAAAAAAAAACAAATACATAAGTTGTAAGTGCTTTAACTGGAATTTGGACGTGGGTAGTAGTAGGTAGAATGTATAAATTAAAAATTAATACAGTGGATGATGATATATATTTCTGCGTTCATAATTTTCAAGTTTATTTATTCTACATTTTTAAAGCCCACAATTTGAATGGAAACCACAAAAACTAACATAATATGGCATTTTAAAATGGGATTGCCGAATTTATTCAAGTAGAAATAAACAAGTGATAAAACAGATTACATTACAATACAATATTACAAGTTCATTTAATAGCAATTAACAGAATTAATTATGCTATATTATGAAAGTTTCATAAAATGGCAAAACTAAACTGAATATAATAGTACATTTTTTTTTGCTGTGATTTTCATAATCAAGTTTTAAATTTTGTCAAAGTATAAATTATCTCATGAAACACTTTCTAAAATAAATGAATTTACGAGGTTAAATTAATAGGAGGCTAACTAAACGTTCATTTTCATGCATGTTTTCAAGCCGAGTAATTTCAATTACAATTAACGAATGAACTCAAAATTTCAATTAACCATTAACAATTAATTTCTAAAAACCTTCAATTAACGATTAACAATTAAATTAATTGTTAATTGAATTAACCAAATTAAATTATTAATCCTTCAACTAGTTAACCCTGCCCAGAGGTAAAGTGAATTCATGGTAATAGTTCACCGAGAAATCTTCACGTTTCGAGGTTTCCATGGTAAATTGATTTTGGCAACTGCGAATGTCCATGATATTTCCGTTCTTGTCATGGCAGCTTCCTGATAACTCTTAATTCATAATTAATAATTAGGAGTAAACGTTTTGTACGTATCGCGTAGCAAAGTACTTATCTATCTATATTTTAATTTATATTGCCCAATTAAATAG